>JAUELA010130092.1:0-15331 GCA_031471845.1 Boltenia villosa | reverse complement strand
AATATCTGTCGATGCTGTGCTTGATAATAAATATATTTGTATTGTTAAACATATAAAGCATATTTTTTTCGAATATGAAGAAGGTCAGAGTTCATTTTACAGTAAATTACCTTACAATATAGGGGTTCTTTATATGATAGACCAGGGGTGGGCAACCTACGGTCGCGAGAGGGGTAATGTGCGGCCGTGAAGGTGATGGAAGTTGTTGAACAAATGTTGTGGCCATTGAAAAAAACAAATACTACTTTCATACCCACGAAGTTTATATTCAAGAGTATGCAACATATGTTCAATATATGACCGATGCGCTGTAGTGAAATGGAGGAAAAATATATATATTATCGGTATAAACCAGGGGTTCCCAACCATGGGTGCCCGCACCCCCTGGGGGTGCGAGAAAGCATTTCAGGGGGTGCGAGATAGAGTTAGCATTTCGTATTATATATTAAAACAATATTTAAAAAATTCATCTTCTTTATCTTTAAGAAAGTGGTTATTTTTCAGGGGTGCGAGGGCATATTAATTTTAATTTAGGGGTGCGGAGCATAAGAAAGGTTTGGAACCCCTGGTATAAACGGTCAATTACGTACATTAGTGGCGTGTAAAGGGGATGGTCTGGTGCTTGAGCACCTGCCCTTTTTATTTTTCAAGTAAAAGCGCCC
The DNA here is from genome assembly GCA_031471845.1 of Boltenia villosa. Classification (NCBI taxonomy): domain Eukaryota; kingdom Metazoa; phylum Chordata; class Ascidiacea; order Stolidobranchia; family Pyuridae; genus Boltenia; species Boltenia villosa. Next base: position 14,669 of record JAUELA010130092.1, on the reverse strand, counting down.
ACTTTGTCAAGATTATCTCAAGGAATAAACCTGGGAATTGGGAGAAATTCGGGCAAGATAAGAAGAAAAATAGGGCAATAGTTTGTATTTAAGATTGAGTTGAGACGGATGGAAAGGAAATTCCTCCCGAGTTTTTGACGAAAAATATCGGGTTTAATTTTTTATTGGTAGCTTAGTGAACTCCAATAGTAATTTAGCCCTTTTTCCTTCAATTTTATATCAAAAATGTCCAGGCTAAATAACGTATAAACCGTCTATACGGCCTTATAAGACCAATATGAAAGAAAGAAAAAAACGCATTAAATGCGGGATCAACGTTTAGGTAGACAGATATGGCATACTATTTTTGTTGATCAATGGCCGGTAAAAATTACAAACTAACCGGGACTCCAGGACATGACTTAAAACACGGTTAATATGGTAATCCTGTAATAGTCGTCGAAAAACTGGTGTAGATGCAAGTTCTGCGGTCCCTATATTTCACTGTGGTACCGAGTGATTAAGACAACATTGACAGGATTATCGCTTCCGAAGTTGCGCGTCTCGGGTGATTATTGCTTTCAAACGAAATATTATAAATAATTAAAAAAAAACATGAATAATACCTAATCGACAAAAAGGGCAGTTCACCAGTCCTTATAAAAATATATATTACCTGACCCTACCCTAACTAATACTGAATTTAGTTCAGTAGGCCTACTGGCATATTGAATAATTATGACGTAACTATCTGCTTTTGATATACAAAAAATATATAGGGACCGCTGATCTTGGCAAGGTTTTCGAAAGGAGCACTGACCTTGACAAGTTCCGCAAATTTAGGCTTCGCGTTATTTTAATCGTTCATTCATATTAAATTCAGTCATTTCTTAATTCAGTGCCTTTTGAGTGAAAAATCAAATCAACTAAAGCAAAACACGTTGGAGCCCATTGTTTGGAGTTTTTACACAAATGTAATTTCAAACGTTATATAAATCGTAATTTTTCGTGTATAATACGCACCCTTGATTTGTCCAAAAATAATAAAAATAAAATTGATAAAATTTAAAATTATTTATACCTTGGCTATACATAATGCGCACCCCCAAAATGACTAAGATTTTGACCGAAAATAATGCGTATTTTATACGGAAAATTACGGTATTCTGCCTTCCACAATACCTGTTGTATGTAGGTAGAGAGTTAAAATCCAACCTACATTTCACTTTGCCTCTACCAGGGCATTCCCCGGGTAATAATTCAGGTAGCAACGTCGCCTTTTATTGACAAGGTGCGTTGTTCCGCTTTCTCTCGTACAGTATTCTTTGTTCCCAAATGTTGCGCATATTAAAAGTGCAGCTGAAACTGTTAATCGAGATTTCAATTCTAAAGAGCTAACGGTCTACAGTTCCACATAAAGTAGCTGACTTCGAAATTGTGAGAATACACAGCATCCAATAATGGTTAAACTTCCTGAGGAAATACAAGATGAGAATAAAGGTGAGTTGCAATATGCTATACGGTAATTAACTAATAACTCTATTTTCCTTCGACTAAATTAATTTTAACGAAGGTAGATCATAGTATACACAGAATAGAACCTCTAGAAAATGTTTGTCAAATAAAATTCTTAACTTAAACTTAATGTTACAGCAGCAGCCGGGTCCTTAACGGCAGGCTGTAAAATGGGTTGGTTATACTAACAACCAATGTAAAATGTTACACATTTCTTAACGCGCCTCAACTGTCCGTAATTCTTATCCAACTTCCTTGCACTTATCACGAAACACATCATATCTCTTGATATGTTCATGTATTGTAGAATGTAGTACGGTACAAAAGCCGGATAAACAGACAAATAGCGTTCAGTGGGTACGGTGAAATTTGCTGGCTTTGACAGAATTTGATTAAATATATGTTAATACTACTTTACAATAAAAATTATTACTATTACTAACCCAAACATGCAGGATTAAACCGATAAAGAACTTATTACTTATATAGCACTGAATTTCAAAACCAGGTGAATTCTAAGGTCACATGATTACAGTATGCTGCGGCGTTTGTGACATCACAGTTCTTAAGGAATGAACTGACTGACAACCATAACACTTAATATGTAATCATTATACCGTAAATTAATGTACATTGAACGACTCGAAGGAGACGACAAAATTAAGAAGCGCCATAATTATTAACTGGAATGCTATCAAATAACTGGTATAATTTAATTCATTTCATTATCTTCCAGGAGATGTTGTCCGTAACGAAGTGCCGACCAGCTACAGACATAGATTTCTGGTCCTCGTGAAAAACGAAACAACGTGTAAAATAACTGTTAGGTTCCAGTGTGGTGTTAAATATTCGCGTATTACGAGAGGAAAAGCTGCACCAGATGATAGTGTCCCCGACGAAGTCGATGTGAAACAAATCGTGTGTGATGATGATGATGTCGCAGAATTGGTTCAAATTTACGAGGATGGTCATTCTCAAAAATGGACAGTTACCAGAAATGAGGAGCGGCTTGAATTTTTCATGGAACAAAATCGTTCGGTTACATTCAGCGATCGAGAAAAATACAAATTCAAAAATCTGAAAGTAACCCCTACAACCCCCGAAACTGAATACACCTACATGGATGAAAGCAAAAATGAAATAAAGCTGACAATGTCCGGTCACTTGTGCAGAGGCAAGGACAATTTTGACTTGTCCCCTGATCACAAGTTTGATGCAATGTTACTGTCGAAAAATTTCAATGCGAATATAAGGAAGCTTTGTGAAACTTACCAATTGAATGTGCATTGTAATAGATTTTAGCAATGAAAATTTCAGTTAATGAATTTATTCCACATGTTTCCCATATCGTATTTTGTTTAAGTATTGATTTGGGAAATTATTTTATTAATTTTTGTGTTTATTAAGTGAAACAATTTTCAGTTTCAAGTAGGCTACTGATCACTTGTAACAACTCGATCCAAATATGCCCCAGTGTAATTATTCGAATTGAGATCACCATGGTATATAGTCTTGTATATATCTTTTTGTTACAGAAATTAGGCTCGCACAATTGTTTTATTATGTGATGTTTATGCATCGTGCTTTCATGTATATAGGAGATCCCGTGACTTGTTTTCTGGGATGCGACAGTGTGTTTTGTCTAACGTTAGCGGTCAATATATTCGGATAAAACTGCATAAAGCTTGGATTCTCTCAAGTGTAAGGCTTACAGGAGTTTGGAGGATTTCATAGGGCATCTGAGGATACCGTAACGGCAAGGTTAATAAACGACAGCTAAGTGGTAAGATTACGGTCCTACCCAGGGTAACCGGTACCGTAAGGATTTGGCCGAAGCTGGCACATATCTCATAAGAACTCGTTACGCTGACTCGCGTAACATTATTGTTCTCTTATTCTATGTGGATGTTATTCTTCATTGCATCCTTGAGCTTTTGGTCAAATATACAAACTCACAATTGTACCGTAATGTAAGTTTTCTTCGCATGATAGTTTTTTAGATAATTTAACGTAATGAGATATCACTTATATCAGCTATTCTTTTCCATCAGCCGAAATGATAATAATATTATCTTGAACAGAAACAATCATCTCAATTTTTTGAACTATATTTTCTTTTAATTCTAAGAAAGGCATTTTAACTTCGAGAAGTATATTTATCCTTGGAACTGTAAGTTCGCCCCATTCGTTGATCATTACATACTTCTAAGCTTTTTGTGAATGTGTGTAAACTGCAGGATGTTTTCGGATTTGTAAACGACTAGAACATGTTACATTGGGAGGCTTGCTACAAAGAGATCTTTATTCGATTATACAAGCAATAATCGACATGTAAAATTTTGCTTCAGGTCTTCTGAAATGGAACACCACGCCATAATACAAGTGTGACGAAAAGTCCAAAGGGTGCTCTGACAGCGTGAAGTGACGTAGCGTATAGCGTTTTATTTGCTTTTTCAATATAAAATTGGGGAAAAGTATATCTATTGAGGTTGACAGGTACGGTACTATCTCATTTTCGATGCATATTTTCGTACTTCTATCGTCTGATAATCCAGCAACAAGATGATGCATTTACGAATCAAGGTAATTGACCCAACCCCACCGCAGTTTTACTGCCGCACTACTAGTGCTGTCATTGTATGTAAGACTGAATTCTTTGGCATATACAGCAAACCCCGCGATAATAACCAATAGTACGTTATTGAAATTTCAAATTAATTACCGCATTACATCGATTGTAATCAGCGCCTTAATTTTAGTACCACCAACAGAGAAATTTTCTAGGAACAAAGTCTAAGACGCGGCCCTGTTAAATATGTTTAAATTGGGAAAGAGTGTGTCTCAAAATAGATATAACACGGTAATTAATACATTTTAATCATTTAGCTTTGCATAAGAAGTGAACGCATAATACTTGAACAAGATTTTTTACCTTGTTTGTATTTTCGATTGTTCGAACCAATCCGAGCGGTAAACCGCTATATTATAGCTTGGGTAATAAAAGGGTTAAAAAGCGAAAGTACCATAATGCAGCACCTGTGTGATTTCCAGGTAATCCTTTCAAGGTTAATCCCCAGTGCGGTCAAGATTGAGCTGAATTCAACTTCTTCTTTCTCTGTTTACTAACCTAGCATTCGCACGCTAACTGAATTCGTGTTCTAAATATTTTTAATGTAGGCCTATATTGAAACAAAGGAAATGCGATCGAAATGTTCAACAAAGTATATCTGGTCTATCTCGGTACTAATTCAAGTAAATTCAAAGCAAATAAACATGTATCGTTTTATTTACAGAAGTCATTCAGAGAGCATCATCCACACATTGATTAATGAATCACATCAATAAGGAAATACACATAGATAGATAGAATTTTTATTTTTCATTATTTTGAAATACAAAATTTGGAAAACAGCGGCCAGTATAGAAACATACGGCATGTCACTAAAATCAACTGAATGGTTTATGACATTGCAAGATACAATGCATTGGCAACCATGACTATTTATTATAAATGTTGAATATAAAAATTGGGAGAAAAAAATATTATTTATAAAAGGTGAAGAAAAGAAACCCTACTCACAATTTCGGGGATACCGGATTCAATTGAAAAATGGAGGGGATTCCACCACACATATCTAAGTCTATGGACAAAAATGTAATAAAAAAAATAAAACTTCAATAAACAAAATAAGAATAAACGGCCAAGTTAAAACACATATATATATATTGAGATGTGGAAGAGGGACAAAGGGAATATTTAGAGTAACAACTGTTCAAAATAAAATCATAATTATTTGGATATGTTGTGGAAATTTGACAAACAACAATATAGCTCATTTACCGGCCGTGGTTTTATTTGATTTGTTAGTTCATGCATAGTGCACATGCATATATAATTCGATTTGAAGTGTTTTGACTCCTTACTAGAAGTTTGCCATTTAGGAACCCATTCTGATTCTGGTATTCTGGTTGATGGTTAGGATAAAAACTTTTTTTTGTAATCGATTTATTTACAGATGTCACATTCAGAGAGCATCAGAAAGTATGAAGATTCACAATTTTCAGCACTCGGTGGAAAAAGAAGAAGAAAAAAATTGAACAATAATCAAAATTACATAATTGGACCATTTAATAACGTTTATTTTCCAGTTTACCACATCTACACATCGATTGATGATTCACTAAAATAAGGACAAATTATCATAATTGTAGGCTAGTTCACTCCCTGGGATTATCATTTCTAGAATTTATTGCAATGCACATTCAATTTCCATGCCTCACAACGTTTTCTCATGCTTAAATCGAAATATTTCTACATTAACATTGCAGTGAATTTATGATTAGAGGGTAAGCTAAAATTTTCCTCTCCTCTGCACAAGTGACCTGAGATGGTCAGCTTCGTTTCCTTTTGATTCTTGTCTGCTGAAGTATATTCGGTTTTAAGGGTATTGTGGGTTACTCTCAAGTTTTGGAAGTTGTATTTTGACCTACCATTCACTAGAAATGAACCACCCTCGTTCATGAAATACTCCTTATGTTCGCAATTCTTGGTCACTGTCCATCTTTGAGAATGACCTGATTCATAAATCATAATCACCTCCACGGCCCCGTCGTCTGCACAGACTAATTCTTTCGTGCTGTCTACGTCAGGAATACTATCCTTTGTTGCAGTCCATCCTTTAGAGATCCACGTATGTTGAACACCGCAATCGAATGAAACGGTAATTTTGAACGCTGTTTCATTTTTCATGAGGACAATGTATCGCTTCATCTTATTTTTCTGCACTTGATTGGCGGTGACATTCGCTGAAAGATAAAGAATTGCATTAAAGGTATGTTACAGATTCACATTCGAAATGGGGGGAATCATTAGAAATGCCTTATTTTTTCAACCTAATCTTTACATATGGTGTGCGAAACCTGGGCCATTTTCAGGGTAAAAATTTAATTGTTTGGATTATCGCTTTTTTATTTCCTTACAAGGCCTACAAATGCGGAAAACTTGTTTATTTGATTTTTTTCGAGTTTCTATTTAGCTATGGCGTCTGTCTTAATCAAGCATGGCTTTTCCATTACAAGTCATGAAACACGTATATGTGGTTTGTACTTCTACCTACGAAATAGTCTTTTTCACTGTCTAATAATATTTTACAACCGAACTCGCACGTGTACATTAATTAAACTAATTATTCTCATGAGTGAAAAAAAAAACGATATGAAGAATATTTACCGTTGTAGGTTGTACCTTGTCCATTTCCAATAAGTCCATGGGTCATTTTTGCATTGTTGAGGTAATAATTGTAGTAGTAATTATTGTATACAGGGTTACCTTTGACCCCTAAAATAATAATTGTAAATTTTATCTTAGAAATTGCTTTATGGAAATAAGACGAGTAATGTACTGAAGATTATTACCTTTTTCCTCATACTGTGTTTCCGAAAAGAGTTGAACCATGATTAGTATTCATATATTCTTAACAGATATGAATTGAAGAACTGAGCTAGCGAAGTAATATAAGTTAACTTTGTATATTGCAACAAATTTTATCAGTGCATAGCTACGATGTTGCAAAGCATAAGAGCTTTGAAATGCAGAAGTCAAATGTAAGCGGAACGTTGGTACCCGATTCATCACCAGGGGAATGCCCTAGTATAAGTGATGCAAATTACACCTTGTGCTCTAACCCTCCAGACGCAATCACTTTAAAAATGCAAACTAACATTTGAGATTTAGTGCAAGCGATGTTCACATTCATAGCGATTGAAACAAACACATTTTATGTAGTTGATCCATGAGCTAAAGTTATATCATCATCAACATATCGTATGCATTCGTTTTGTAAAGATTTAATTTGCTAGTATCAAATTTATGGAAACTATATTCGCACCTGATTTCCTTTATTGCTGATTCCTTATTCCTAATTATACCTCATTATTGTATGGTATTGTTAAATAGCATACATATTGAACCATACACAATGTTTGCTTTTTAATTTAATTAGTCACGGTATATTAATTATTGTATTATATTGTTCAACATAGGCGGAGCTCGACGCTATCACCATCCGGAGACCCTATACTGAGCCCATTCAGGCTGTTATAACTATCTGGCGAATTTAGCGAGTTTTTTCACTTGTCCTCACTTTCACATAATCACCAAAATACATGCCACCAAATGTTGTGGCACCACTTTCGAAGTAATTTGAACGCTAGCGACCTCTAGCGAGGTAACGCGCAGTCCACGAGACTTTGTGAAGTAAGCCACATGAAGCAATAGTCGGGCCGATGACGTAATCGGAATTAATGCTAAGATGTTGTACTGATACTTAACATGATATATTCTTGACCAGTAATAATATCGTATTCACGAGAAATTTCACGAAAATATATCTGGAAACAGGGCCTGCTTTTAAAAACGCTTTCGGCAAAAAAGGGAAATTTCTAACTTTTCATGGAAGCGGAGCCGGAGTTTGGTGCATGCGAAACTAGGGTCAGAAGACATCCTACTTCTACTTTATGAGTTCATGATGAATCACAAAGGAGTCTTCACGGTTTTGTACGAACATTGGTTGGTTTTGGTTTCCTCCAACCAACCAACCTTCTATACATCTAACTTATGAACTCCGCCATCCAAATGATTAGGGGTTGTTATGACGTCACCAGTCACGTCATAACTGGTTTTTAGTTCTGTAAGATCAAGATGATGCTTTCCTCTATTTCAATGATATTTGCATGATCTAAGCTAAGCTACCAATACATGACAGCTCATAGTTTGCCAACGATATAGAGGATTTCACCATATTGAGTTTTAATAGTTCAAAATATAAATGACAAAGTTTTCTTTATAATTTCGCAAAACTACGTTAGACAACTATTTACAAGAAAAATTTCCCATGACGCTAAAGATACCGTTTAAATGTGTAATTTCGCTTTGGAACTCGAGACAAGGCGTGAAAGATATCGTGACTCATATCGAGTCTCATCCAAACATAAAATCTGACATCTACGTCGTAATGAAATCCATGTTCTTCAATATAGAATTATTGATAAGGCTTTTTATAAGCCAGGTAATATAATGGCGACATTTGAATTTGAATTGAATCTTTTTATATTCTTTGTAGGGTCTCCTTCCTTGCTGCTGAGATGGCCAATCGACTGTAAGAATCCTTTCAGTGCAAGACAGTTTACGATACGTTGACGATTATAACGTTTCCCGCCTTGGATGAGACGTTGGATGTTGATGTCACACTATTCATGTTAGTGAGTGTGAGAACTACTGGATTTGATATTGCTTCCGCTGCATGTATCAATGCAAGTTTTTTTCCGTGTATCCACTATCCTCCCCAAGTTCATCAGTAAACCCAACGTTACGACTCAATACCCAAAAATTCGAGTATTTTCTCGGATTGAAATCACCGACTTCCCCCACATTATCTATCTCAATCACAGCGGGGATGTGATTATTATTGTCTAATGGTTCCTTTATGACGTAAATCTCGTCGCTGTGACTTTCCCTTGTTGAACTTTTGACCTCAGAATCCCGACAACTACATTTGTTGGTTCCTTGTGAGAGATAGCTCGAAGGAAGATCTTCAAAAGATTTTGCTTTAAGGCAGTAGCCAGCATGTGGTAATATGACCTCGTCCCCATGAGCGTTAACCCCTTTTTCTGTGCAGTATGGACCCGAGATTTGGTCGTCTCTCAAAATATCAGACGAAGAAAAGTTAAGTTTCATCTTCTGTCTTCTTTTAAGGACTTCATTCAATAGCGCGTTGGTTGTCCTAGAAGATAATATTGGATCTGCAACTGTAAAAATTATAGATTGCATTATTGAATGGAAACGAGAAAATGTTTTTGAAAAGTATATAAAATTAAAATTACTTTCAGATTCGATGGTAGAATAGATTTCATCCTTCGGATTTTCTTGAATATCCATAAGTATTCTTTTCGTGCATTCCTAAAATATAAAAGTGTGTCTATTTCGTAATTCGAAAATGATTGGTATAAATCAGTGGTTCTCAACCAGTGAGCAATTCCTTCCCAGGATGGAGACTTAACATTTTGAGGGAGGAATTTCAACTCAGTCTGCACAACAACGAGGCAATGTTAGTAATAAAAAATAAAATTAGTCAGGGATATATAGGCTACTGCCAGTAAGCTATCTACAAATAATGAAAACAAACATTGTGCATTGAGTTGAAAGTTAAAATAAATTAATATTTGAATAAAAATACCTACTTTTTATTATATGTTGATATAATATACGGCATGAGATTCTGCACGAAGCAGGCAAGGGGTAATGAAGGGCGGCTTGGTGGCAAAAGGAGGAATGTATAAAAAGGTTAAGAACCATTGGTATAAACTGTATAAATTAGGATTGCAAACAAATAATAGAAATGTAAGAACTTACAGGAATGCCATCTTCACATTCCTCTTTGCTCGGAAAGAAGACTTTAATCTTCGTTTTGTAAACGTAGATCGACAGTAAAAGTACCACCAGAACGCCTGAAATGGTCATAACAAACCACGTGACCAAGGGAGTGGAACATCCAACTGAAATAATCAATATATTGTTCAAGTTAGAGCACTGAAAATAAGCAAGGACATTTTAAAGCAAGAATTTGGGGTGTGGTAGGGAATAGTGAATCCATGGCTACGTTAGAGGAGAAGGTGATTCTGGCAGGATATTTTCATGACGTAGCTGATGACGTCATAAATATACCGGGTTTGAGAGTTGAGGGTTATGGTCGGATCGCTGGGTAAAAATAAAATAAGTTGGGATTTTGTGAAATCCACAATTAATAATTTGCAACTGCGTTATGATTGATGTTGGTATCATGAGTCATGTCTATGGTTTATGGTCGGTTTTTTCCTATTACACTTTGATGGTCTTTGTAGTGACTTATTTCCGATAATTGTATCTGCACTACCAGAAACAGACATTACTAATTCTGTTGCAAAATATGCATTGAATCTTATGTATGCCATGCAATGCAACCATGATTATGCATGAACGCACCAGTGGAATTGCAATGGGATAGATTTTTTTTATGTAGGGTTAGTAGTTTTAGTTGCACTTGACAGTCTGTCATAATTGCACACAATTTCAGGTCCAATTGCTTTCTTTATATTAATTTTTCTTTGCTCACCACTCAACTGTCTAACTAACTTTGAATACTGTGATTTTTCCGAGTTTTTGTGTTTCAAAAACCAGTTACTGTCGAAGAATGTTGCCAAAAATCAACTACATGTATGGAAATGATTATTTTCATCAAAAAAATTAGGTAATCGGTCCCTTCCCTTGGATGACATGTTTGGACGTAATGCAATAGCGAATAAAATATTTTGAAAAGAACATATTTTTACATCCACTGAAGTACCAAAATACGGAAAAACCTCCGCCGACAAGGAATCTAGCATCCCCAGTAACTAGGGATAGGCACTTCGAATCCAAATCGAATCGCCTTTGATTCGAATCGGAAAATGTGATTCGACGATTCGGATTTTTTTTCTTCAATTTTTCAATTTTTTTAATGTTTTTCTAGTAAATTTTCCATATATGATGTTGCACCAAAATCAAAAATGCATTTTAGTTCCATATTAATATAGGATTCCTCATATTTACACTTTTCATACCATCGTTTGATGTGCTGCTGGGCTTTTCTTTTACTTTGTACTTTGAGAAATTTGGATTTTTCCTCACTTTTTGTAGTAGATTATACATTTCTTAGTCTACTTCAATAAGATTAAAGCCTATAATATGCCCTTTTGTGATTGATAAAGTGAAATCTTAGCATCCGCTACTTTTTTGTTAGGGATGATTCGATTCTGATCGATTCGGCAAAAAAGATTCGGATTCAATACGAATCTTTCAAGATTCGGAAATGTCCATCCCTAAGTAGGAATTCTGACGTTTGCTCGAAAAGAGCGCCAAAAATGAACTTCGCGAAGATACATTTGAATTTGTTTAAGAGTTTACGAACGTCGTCGAAATAAAAAAGAAGAATTCAATTTACTCTCGTCTATTAAATTTGTACAATATCCTCTTCCTCGAGACAATACAGAGTGAACATGGAGATAAGTGACGACATCTATTCGACGTTTGATCAGGCAAGAGTTTCCAAATCGAATGTTACAACATCCTCTCACATGATTCCATTTTTTCGTGTGTTCCTGAAACCTGAAAACAATGAATAAAGTTCTTCAAGGATTTCACCTTAAATATACATTAAGACAGCGGTTCTCAACTGGTGGGTCGAAGCCGCGAAGCTATTTCAGTTGGGCCGCGAAGCAGGCAAAAATGTTACAGTACATAAAGCGAATACTTTTATCAGCACTTGTTGAGTATTATTGAGTAGCATTTCAACGTAAATTGAATGTGTTGTTAATATTTTATTTCTTTCTCACAAATATATTTTAATTTTTTTCATTGTCATTATGCTACAATATATTATAGTGGGCCTCCAAAAATGTAAGTAAAAGTGGGCAGCGAGTTGAAAAAGGTTGAGAAGCACTGAGATACTTAAGATACCATATGATTATTTTATGGCTGACATGATGACAAAAGATGAAATGCGAATGATGAGCGAGAGAAATATTGTGCTTGAAAAAAGTCCATCAGGAAATTTTGCAATTCTATATAGCAAGCCTATATAACAATCATTTCGCTAACATAATTTCAAGCATTACGAAAATGACGTACTCTGTTACGGTATATACATCAACTTCATAGTCATTATGGTTCAATACAACTGCAGTGAATGTCAGGGTTTGTATTCCTTTGGAAACGGGCGAGTAATAGAGAGACAAGCAATCTGTGAAGGAAAAGTGATTTTAAAGACAAAAAGTCGGATATCATTTCAGAATTTTGAATCATATTTTCACATCGCGTAATCAAAGAAAATGTGTTCAATTTCCAAGCAATTAAAAAAATGAAAATATAATTTAGAAGACAAAACAAGAAAAGAAAGTCATATAGTGTATAGGTTTGTTCGGAGAAATAAGATCATAATATATAAAGTTTGGTAAAAATTAATTGCAAAAATATTATTTAGAAATTTGTGGTGGGAAATTTTTTACAGATGTGACAGAAATTATTTTTAAAAACAAAGTCAAACTAAATTAAAAATTAATAAAATATCTAAACGAACTGCATATAAACCATTTTAGGGGTATATATACCGTAACTTTCCGTGTATAATACGCATTATTTTCGGTCAAAAGCTTAGTCATTTTGGGGGTGCGTATTATGCATGGGTATAAGGAATTTTAAATTTTTTGGTGACAAATCAAGGGTGCGTATTATACACGGAAAATTACGGTACCTTAATTAAGTAATTAATTAAAATCAATTATTACTTAAGTTCGATTGGAGGCTGGACAATTTTAGGAAATCAAAGAAAAGTAAAGAGTCTTCCTGTAAATGCACTTCATTCGCTTAAGAACAAATCTTCGTGATGTAATATGCAAAACAAAAACAAAAAATGAATCCTCAACCATGCAACCAAGCCTCATGCAACTATGATAATATGGGAAAAATTGTGCATTACCTTGTGCTTCGTAATCCAAGCATTTTTCTGCATCAACTTTGCAAAAGTCCTCTCCAAGTGTGCAGTTATACTCGGCATTTATTGCAGTAACAAAAATACTCAACAATGAGTAAAGTTCCACAGTTGAATTCTTCTTCATTCTGATTCTCATCTTATTATTGAATAATATTTATTCATTTTGTTAAATAAAAATAAAGAGAAAGTTATATAAAGTTATCAAGATAATAGGAACCTTAAATTCTTTAAAATAATGTTTCCATGTTCAAGTATAATTTATTCTAACATTGGACACTATTTTCAAAATATTATTGAGATTTTTAATATATATTATTTGAATCATGCATTCATTTATTACGTTTTAAAGCTTGCTATGAAAAATACGTTTAATCTACTATATAATAAGAAAACTGTTATTGCTATTTCGATTATAACGAACTGTATTTAATATTTGCAATAACTTTCAAAAAATGTTTTGATTTTTACGACCCCTCAAGAAAAGTATGATAATAAATTATGTTGATGACTTGAAATATTAATTTTTTAACGATTTTACAAGAGCCAAGTGCCTCAGAGACACACCTACGCCATAACATTCTCTACAATTCATTTCAGTCGGGATGTATCCTCTCTTTATCATCCTCGATTTCTGTCCATTTTGCCACCTGTCTGTCTATTATAACCAACTTTTTGACTAATTTATGTCTCATTAAACAAGTGAATATGATTCAGACCGTGCAACAGCGACACCTTGTGGCACATTATAGAGCTTTTTCTCTAAGGTTTAACGTACAATTCCTGGTGAACTTTTTTCGAAGACTATATTACAAACGCTTTCACTTTTTGTTAGTTTTGGTATTACAGAAGATTTCACAATTCTCTCGAGTTAATGGACATTTTTACTCGGTCATCTCTCGATTTTCTGTATTTTTCTCTCGATTACCATTATCGACGTCACAAAGGTGTATGTATTTCAAATGTATTTATTTATGTAAACTAGCTGTACCCGTATATATACGTCTCACAATGTAACTTTATATATCGACTAACTAAAACATTCAATAAACCTTACATTGTATACATTTTCATATCGGCAAATTCGAGATTTTGTTTCCTTACTGAAAATTTTGGCACATTCATAATGCAAACATTGAAAACTTTGCAAATAATCACACTACTATTTCTATAAATAATCTGACAGGATAAAATGTAAGTATTTTCATATATGAGCTACTACATATATATTAAACGTAATCTAATGATAAAGGAAAACATATTGCTGTTCAACAGATACACTCGCATATTTGTCAACTTTATTGGTCGTGGTCGTTGTCTTCGTTGTGTAACCTTCAAAGCGTGATTAAATTCACTCTGACAAAAACAAATAGTCGATTCGAGTGCAAGACACTGTGAATTGAATACCAAATATCATATCACTTTTATAACACACTAGCACAAGTGCCCGGCTTCGCTCGGTACTGAGTAATAAATTTGGAATAAGTGCCGAATTTTTCAAGTTTGCAGCATGCCCTTTTCCATTTTTCTGTGATAAGGCCAATTACGATTTCTCGTTGAAAAAAATAACGCGCAACTTCGAGCTAACGAAAGCTTACGTAATGTGTCCCTTAG
>JAUELA010129981.1:0-15332 GCA_031471845.1 Boltenia villosa | reverse complement strand
ACTTTCCTCCGCTATCCAAGTTCAGCATGCTCGCAAGCCGGCATGTTCGCATCATGCGTCCGTGTATAAGCCCGCAATGGTTTTCCGGTGAATCCGAGGGTAAATATGATACATCAATCAAAATGTCATCAATTACTATAATACTACCAGAATGAAGATTTATAAATTATTTAGGAATCATACAATTAGGATGGAGGTCGTCCATTAATTATGTCAACAAAATAGGGGAGGGAGGGGGTTTTAGAGAAGTCTAACAATTGTTGACATGGGGGAGTTCAAGATAAATTGACGTCAATAATTCCATTTTCATGACGACTCGATTTTTTTCATGAATTTATTGTTAAAGTCAATTTAAAGTCTGTTAAACAAATAAAAAAATGTATAAAATTTAATTTGTAGACCTTTTAATTTATTATAATTTCAGCCTAAAAGCCAGGCGTTAAAAAGGTTGTTTGTTTGTAGGGAGGGGGGGGGGGGTCAACACTTGTTGATACTGGGTGGAGGGTGGCAAAAAATTGCCTAAAAATTGTTGACATATTTAATGGACGTCCCCATAGAGGTTTTAGAAAATTAACACATTTTCATAAAAGAACCGAAAGTTTCAAAAGTAATCCATGACTTGTGATATTAAACGCTTTATTTTAATGTTTTTGAGTCTTCGAACAAATTTTTTTCAATGGATGGATTACCGTAACGGTTGCATATTTATACGAGACAGAATTTATCAATTTATACCTGAGTTCCGGTCAGTGGATCACCATTTGCCAGTGATATTGTATCCAAACCGTTGATTGAGAACGCGGTTGGCGGATAGTGCATGACTGAACCAATATCGTACGATGATCCCAATGAATCAATAACGCTCGTGTCGTACTTTTGGAAGTTATTCAGCTTTTCTGAAAATGATAAATTCCCAAAGTGGATCATTTTAAAATAATGTTACATAATTAACTTCGATTGATTCATCGGGAAAGCCTTATCGGGTTCACACATGGACGCATAAGGCGATGTTGCTGGACTTGTGAAACCTCTTACACTACTCACATTAAGGATCAAGGGCCGTATAAACAAGAAAATAATTAAAATACCATTACGCAGCGTGTTATTTTGGACAAACCTAATTTACGGATTTACGGATTTTGTTTCACCTTGATACAAATTAGTATTGATAAATTCAGTAGTAGTTAGGGAGGAGGGTTAGGATAGGTTCACGTAATAGATATTTATATATTAAATCAGTCTGTCTGGCCGTAACTGAAAATCACTCCATAAATCCGTAAATAAGTGAGCAAAAATCCGTTCATCCGTAACTCCGTCAATTAGGGTTGCCCGTTATTTTATCTAGTGTCTAGAGAAATGGATACTACAACATCCAATATATACTACACATTCTGCTCGACGATCAAATTGAAATGAAATCGTTTATGAAGAAAACGGGCTTTCCCTTTTTCTTTTCTCTCGAACCTATTTTCGAGAGATTTTTCTCTCACCTAGCAAAACTACTATGTGCTAGAAATGCCACACCTGGGTCAATATTCTCTGTCACTATGGCAACGTAGTCGTCTCTGTCGGGTCTTGATTGCTCGTGGAAGAATCCAAGGCTATGCATAATCTCATGGATCACTATCCCGACTGTCTCGCATCCAGAGCCGATTGAGATCTATGAATAGAGGAAAATATTGCATTAAAGCAAAGCAGTCGAATTATTTGCTAACTTTGAAACCCACCCCAATTATACCAGTTAGGCTAACTTCAAGGACAGGCGGATTCGCTTCGCAATGTCTACACAGTGATATGGAAAGTTTTGTCTTCATTTGCTAACCCCTAAATTCTACCCATCCTTAAAAGGTAGCCTAACCTCAACTCTATCCCGGCGAAAATTCACGGAATACGCCTTTGAAATATCTCTCATTTAGGCTCGACGAAATGCGCATGGAATCGGTTGTAAAGTGATGACAGCGGGTGACACCGAGCCCTGACGATACGATCCTAACTGGCCCCTATTCGAATCACTTGGTCTAACAGATATTGGAAAAACAGTGAATAGCCGGTGACTTCTTTCTGTCCAGTCATATACGTAATCTTTTTGCGTCGGGTGATTTTCAACCGGGATAAGTGTTCTAGGGTTAAGGAAGGATTCCGACCACTATAAACCTTGCACAGCCATCAATTCATTCTAACCTGGTTCGGGGATGGCACTTGTCGTCCAACGTGAGAGTAACAACCGACATCAGCCCAAAATCGAATGTAATAAGTCTCGCTCTCTCGAGGCTTGAATCTCAAGCAAGTCTTTGTATGAAATTCGTTGAAACCATTGATGATCGTAGTTGTTGCAAGAGTAGCTGAAATAATGAATGAACATATTTTCTCTTCAATGATAGAACAACATCTCTTGCAGTAATTCAAATTAGGATATGACGTCATCGAATTTGAGCTTGTTTAATCCAACAAAAATGTAAAATGGGAAGAAACATTTTTTCGCAGTTTTGCATTTCACCGATTATTAGAGATACGGGGATTCATCTTGCTGAATGATATTAATGCCCTTTTCACATCACGGTAGATCTACGGTAGAATTAACGAAGACTTGCTTATTTACAAATTGAAACTGCGCAAATGCTTATTCGCAGATAAGCACGACGGTAGTTCTACTTTGCAAATAAGCACGACGGTAGTTCTATTATGCAAATAAACACGACCGTAGTTCTACTTTGCAAATAAGCACGATGGTAGTTCTTCTTTGCTAATAAGCACGACGATAGTTCTACTTTGCAAATAAGCAAGGCGGTAGTTCTACTTTGCAAATAAGCACGACTGTGGTTTTGCTTTGTTAATAAGCAATTCTTCGTCAATTCTACCGTAGTGTGAAAGGGGTAAAGTGTTCCGAAGAAAAAAGATTGTTTTGCGAAAACATCGGACGATGAAATACAAGAAACCACTTATTTTCGGCAGTTGAAATCTGCCTTGTAGTTTAATCATCTAAAACTTCACTTGCAAAGTCCTTCCAAGGTATACGGTATCTCATACGTGTCCCCGTCTCGATAAATATCCCATTTGATATCTGAACCCAATGCACCCTTCTCTCGTGCATTCAACTTCTCCTTTATCAGTTTTACAGTTGCATTTGTCAATAATATATCTCCTTCGTAAAGTTTGCCTGCAAAAGGAATTTTATTTTTTAATGATGTAGTTCGATAGCGACCCTGAATATTTTAAGTGAACCAATTCCTACCACCTAGTTTCAAAGCAAAAAAATGACACTGCAAAATTAGCACAACACAACTCAAGATTAAATAAGAAGTCAAATTACGATGCTATATTATATCGGGAGAAATCAAGTTCGCTCAATTGATAGTTATCATTGCACAGATTTATTCAGCCCCTACATACACGATGTTACTTGTGCGTAAGTGACTGGGGACGCTGAACTCCATGCCAGTACAGAGGGGTTTCACGTGACCTTGGTCACGGGTTTCCGCCGCTATCCAAGTTCAGCATGGGGGCATCATGCAAACATCTATTACCTGGCTTTGACTCTACGCATGTTAAACATTTCTCTTCTTCATTGTAAACGTAGTTGAGACTTCTCGAATTACAATCTTCCAGACTTTGGGGGCATTTTGAACCCATAGAGAATGAAGTTAATGCAAGTAATACTAGAATGCTCTCAAGGGACATCTTGCGGATATGAATTTTTAAACTTAGTTTGAATATATGTTGCAGTGATTTACGTAGCCTGTGTAAAACTTATCACAGTATAAATGTAAATTCTTGTAATAACGGCTTAGGTTGTAAGATCATTTGTTAGTTGTCGATGGGCACCATGAAGATGCAGGGTTCGAATATAGGTATCGGCCACGGATCCTGTAACTATGTCCACTAAGTCCCCTAACTCCCCATCAAAAGCTAAAACCAAACAAAACCCTAGCAAAAACCGGATACTACTCTGAATATTAAGATGGGTGACATTTTTAGTGCGCACTTTTCTGTTCATTATCATCAGTATGTTAGAACTGGGACCATGGAACCATTGGACCCATTTGGAACGATCTATATATCGGGTTTAATGGCGATAAGACCCCGGAGTGCGTAATTCACTGATTCAACGACGATGAAATTACAATAGGAAAATAATCAAGTATATTTCCGACGAATCTATGTACACAGCGCAAGGATTACTGTTGCTAATTTGTCTGCAATGAATTAGGCCTTTGCCACCTTTTGGTTGTGTAGTGCTGGTCTACGCTCTCTCTACCTCTCAAGTTTTGAAAAGCAACTAGTTTTATGGAGATTCAATTGTCCGGAGGGCAGTTGTCGGCGGGCAGTTGTCCGGGGGGCAATTGTCGGGGGGCAATTGTCTGGGGGGCAGTTGTTCTAGAACCGTATCGAATGATTTGAATATGGGGCTCAACAGAAAATATTCAAATAGGTAACTCTACGCAACTGTACAAACACAAGAACAAAATTATATTCAATTAATGTTGAATGCAAATTTCAGGTAATTTCGAGAATGAATTTTGTTTTATTCGAACCCAATTGTAGAACTATTTAAGTCCTCCCCATACTGTTCATATTTTCATATCTACGATTTTCTCACGCATTGGTGTCCATGGAACCCCTTTCTACATTGATCCTGTGCGTGTATTGGCAATAATTGAGTGTAATCGATTGTACGACTCACCTTGGTTTCAGTTCCCCCAACAGTGGAAAAGCTTTGGTTCTGAGAACAAAATCTAAGACGCTCCCTATTCTTAGATATTTTATATTTACGGTAGTCATTAGATATCACCTTATCGTACAGTGACAGAAAAGTGACATATTTCTCAAATTTATGCCATAAAACTAAATATTTCATCTTCTTTTAAAGTATTCTTGACTATTTCTGTCCTACATATGCGATGTTACGTAATACCAGAACCTTCATCAGCGACACAGAAATATCAACTGAAACAATTCATATCAAAATAGACACAAACACGTGACTTATTGTTCTCGTTCGTATAATATTACCAACATAATAGAAAGTTGGGCATTGTCTACCAATCAGCACAAGAGTTTCCATGTATTTCATTTGTTTGAGTTCTGTGTCGTTACAGGTATCAGAGAGAGAGACAGGTTGTCCGGTGGCCGAACGGGTAAAGTCGTCGGCTGGTCATCTATGCTCACCTAAAGGAGCTGAGTTCGACACCTGCACAGATTTATTCAGAAACTGCACGCTTGTTGATCACTTCAATTCATTATATGCAGTGTTCACACTTGCGCTTTGACTAGGGCAAGTTACTGGGGACGCCGGTACAGAGCGGTTTCTCTTGACCTTGATGATGGCTTTCCTCAGCTATCTAAGTTAAGCATGCTCGCAAGCCGACATGGTCGCATCATGCGTCCATGTATAAGCCCACTACGTCTTTCCTGTGAATCGAGGTTAAATAAGTAAATATATAAATCATGTTAAATAACGTTTTTTCGTCATCTCAAATTTTCATTTTAGTTTTTATGTTTCTGGGGAGTGGGATATATATATAAGGTTATAAGTGAGCTAGAATAGGAGACAAATAAAAACCTGTGTCGAGAAGCAAATTCGATGCGACCGCATTCAGTGGAATTTTCAGTGGTAGGATTCAATCACACAAATCTAGGTATCACAGTAAGGGACACATTTGGACACAATTTAATAACAATAACACAACGGGTTGAGGTAATTGAAATAGGTTGTCCGGTGGCCGAACGGGTAAATCCGTCGCTGGTCATCTATGCTCACTTAAAGGAGCTAAATTCGACACCTGCACAGATTCATTCAACAACTGCACGCTTGTTTATCACTTCAATACAATATATGCAGTGTCCACACTTGCGCCTCGATTAGGGTAAGTGACTGGGGACGCTAAACTCTTCGCCGGTACAGAGCAGTTTCACGTGACCTTGATCGGGGCTTTCCTCCGCTATCTAAGTTCAGCATGGTCGCAAGCCGGCATGATCGCATCATGCGTCCATGTATAAACCCGCTACGGCTTTCCGGTTAATTCGAGGCTAAATAAGTAAATATATCAAACATGTTAGATAGAATTTTTCGTCATCTCCAATTTATTTTTAGTTTGATGTTTTTAGGGAGAATGGATGTATATAAGGTTATAAGTGTGCTAGAATAGTAGACAATTAAAACCTGTGTCGAGAAGTAAATAATTCTCATTCACAAATTCGGGCGACCGCATTCAGTGGTAGAAAGGAGTGGATTCAATTACACACATCTAGGTATTACAGTAAGGGATACATTTGGCGACAGTTTAAAAACAATAAAACAACGGGCTGAGGTTATTGAAATAAAAAACAGCCGGGATTTTATTCATGAAAAATGCAGTGCTATATATGTGCTATATTACCTGTGAACTCCTTTTTGTGTTGCCTTATATGGCAAACTCAATGTTTGAGTTACGATGAGTAGATACGTCAACAAAACAATGTTGGGTTCAAAGTTTATGCGATTCTGATTTTAGAAAATAAAATAGTCTGTCACTTTATTCCGGTGTTCGTAGCAACAGGCTACTCTACCTGGATCAGAAACAACTATTAATAACTTGATAAATATCCACGGGAACAGCTCACACTCGACGTTTTGATAATACATGTTGTGATGAATACTAAGGGGAGATGGAATCAAAACACATCATAATAGATACAAACTGTTATCGTTCTCACATTTCTCGCGCTATGTACTATTCACCGACACAATAGGAAGGAGGTGTTGAGTTCCATTCAGTGAAACACGAGGTGGAATTCGTAGTGATGAGTATTCCTTACAATCCGATTGCTCATCGCCTACTTGTACGTTATGTTCTTCAATGTCGTGTCATATCTTGCATCTATCTGTATATATTACTTAGCGTTGCAGGTTCAGGTAGTTACGTCATAAACAATATGACGTCATAAGTCTAGAATCAACTGCTTGACGTGATAAATTGTCCTATTCACTGTAGACAATATATACTAACTACAATTTGTCTATTTAAATTAAATATAACACATTTGGAAATATTTTTAACTTCTGTTTATATATTATATCATTTAAGATTTGTGAAACAAAAAACATTCAGCCCACCTTTTCATCATACCAGAGATGTATCAGATCAAGATTTGTGGATGCTGAATGCAAGTATCACAACAGAAAGGAACATTACATTGTTAACATCCATATCATATGACGGTTTATGATTACATACAGACATTTTATTTTGGAAAATCTTCCGGTAGGATTTGCCAATCTTGGACGATATGAAAAGGCTAAAAGTTTGTCGACCCATCAATTCCATCGTTAGAAATGGTCAATAAAATCTTGCATCTATCTGTATATATTACTTGTTGCATGCTTCGAATAATTCTGTAAACAAAGTAGAAGCGTTGTAGATTTTGAGCACGTCACAAAACTGTGACGTTATGCATCTGGAATGAATTGTTTGAAGTAACAAAATCTCATCTCTTACATACTACTACAGACAGCATATCCTTTCTACACTCTGTCAAAAGTCTTGTTAATCATTTGAATTCTTTCATGAGATTGATAACTCCGGCTGTTAGATGGATGAAGATTCAGATTGAAATGTTTAAAATGGCTTTAAGTACCCCACACTAACAGCCTAATAAGATAAATATTTTCATTCTCATTTCTAAAATGTTTCAACTATATATCGTTCAATAACTAATAGTTTATAGGACACATGTAATGTAGTGAACAGAAAAGGTCGAATGACAAAATCACAGAAAAAGGTTAAAAATAGAATAAGATATAATAAACAAATAGATAAGTTTTACGTGAGTCACAAAGTAGAGGTTAAATATAAACAATTAGAAACATTTATAGTATATAATAATAATGATCATAGTTTGAACTCTGACCTTCCAATGTCATCCTCTTGAAACTCTTCTCCAAATCTTGAACACTACTTGAGGCAGCCATTGTGGTGTTTACGTGATCTCCGGTATTGTTTATATTATCGGACATTATTTCACAATAGTTCACTTATGTATGTTCAAGCTAAACAAGACAAACCATGTATTTATTATTCCATCACTAAGTCTTCTGATCTTGCTTCCTTGGTGAACTCGAATACAACCAAGATGACAGATGTATAAAAGCAGAGATTGAAATGGGAGCAAGCTTACTCTATTTACTAATGGTGGCGTAATTGTCATCCGTCCTTCCAATATCATTCTATTGAAACTCTCCTCCAGATCCAGACATTACTCATTACGTTATCGCCAATATTGTTTATGTTATCGGAAATTGTAGTGAAGATAATGAACTTTCTATGTTGAAGCTAAACAACACAAACCATGTATTTATTATTTAATTATTAAGTCTCCAGATCTTGCTTTCTTGGTGAGTTCAACTGAGATGGCAGATGTGTAAAAACAATGGTGGAAATCGGAGAACGCTTGCTCTATGTTATGTTATTCTAATGGTTGCCGTCCGTTGTTAAGCTACCACCAGCAAACATTCACTTGTCATCATCATCATGAAATCACCCAGAAATTTCCATAATTGTAAAATAATAGAAATCATGTGAACTGCATCACTATTATAGAATGACCAATTATGCTCCCTTTCAACACACTTAACATTTAGGCTACAAAGTTTCTGATCTAGTTAGAATACACAACCGACATCCATCACTGTATAAATCCAACTGCTTTCTGATTCTGATTCTATTTACTTTGTCATACCAGAGATGTACCTGGTTTGATTAATTAATTATTTAACCACTTCACACACTAAGCATTCATTAGGACTATTACTGTACTAGCAGTACCAAGCCTGAATGTTGCCAGCACGCACTTTCACTCACATACACGACATGATGTTGTTTGTTGATAAAATTTAGTCGATTCACTGGATGTTGGTAGAAACGGATATAAAGTCGACCTTAAGTGAAATATATGACGTCACTCAACTTAATGACGTATCATATACATATAGGTTTATGAACTAGTTTTGTGGTAGCTGCATTATATGATTCGTATAATTCTGTAAACAAGACAGTTATAGATTTTGAATCAGTCACAAAAATGTGACGTCATACGTCTGGAATCAATTGTGTGACGTAATAAATTCTCCTACTTACTACAGGCAGCATATCCTATCTACACTCTGTCTATTTTCTTGATCATTAAATGAATTCAATACAAATTTGGATCAATTTAAATCTATTTATATATTGGTTATTTCAAGTGTTGTGAAATCAAACAAAATTATATCAAAGCACTATTCCGTATAAAAAGTATAGTTGAGAATTGATATTGTTAAAACACTATATAATATAATATAGATTCATTCATTTAACTTTATTTTTCTAATCTTATTTAATAATAATGCACGTAAGGAAAATATTAAGACTTGTTTTCAAAATTCAGTTTAAAATTTTTAATTGATCAGAATCCAGATGAAACTATGTACAAAAATCAATCAGTTGATTCGTATTTTTATCAGAAAAGAAATCAAAGGAATTGATAAGTTGGAAATGTTGATGTGCTTACTATATACAATTACACATTGATGCTACAATGACTACAATATACATTAATATTAACACAAGATTAGATTACAGCACGGTGAACTTTCCACATCCTACATGCGTTAGTATTGATATATATGAATGGAGTGAGTTTCAAGGTTTCATAAGGAAAAATGCTTTGAATGTTTTACATCTTATTGATTGTTTCAAATATTGGTCAATGAGTTGAAGTCAAATCAGGATGAAAGTAAAAGTTCAGTGTTAATTAAATCAAACAACTGATAGTTTACTATTAAGGAGAATAGAATACGAAAAATTACAGATTATGTTGAAAGACAGAAACATTTTACGATTCTGAATCAGGTTCAAGAAGAGAAAGTTTTTATCCTGTTGATATTTTCAGATTCTTTTCAGTGCGATCGAGCTTCTCCTTTCTTTCATCTTCATCTATATCAGTCGCATTGTGGTAAACTCCAATCGCTTCCTTGTATTTCTCGATCGCTTTATCTTTCTCTCCCAATCGCTCGTAGGCGACCGCAGCGTTGTTCGAGCACATCCCCAACACCTTATACTTCTTGGCTTCTCCCTTCAGCTCACTTCTCATCAGAGCAATGGCCGATTCATTCACTTTGGCGAATTGCTGGTTGTCGCCGCAGTAGTCGTAGCACAAAGCAATGCTATACAAACACCAGGCTTGTTGCTCGATCCGAACTTCACGAGTCGAATCTTCGATCTGGCTCAAATCCTCTGTAACTTCCTTTAGTGCTGGAATCACGTGACCAGTGACCAACTTTTTCATCTTTTCATTTTGCTCGATCATTGCTTTGACGAACTCCCAAACCTTTCTTACACAGAACGATATACCACGCACTGTTGTGTCAGCAGTGAAGTTGGCTTTGTACGTCTTGCATGCAGCGTAGTACATTGAGAATGCTTGGATGTACGATTTCTCAATGACGAACTTTCCTGCTTGACTTTTTATGACATCAGGATTTATTTGTTGTGACGTCACCAACCTAGTGAGGTCACCAAGCACCATGGAAACAGAATGATGCGTTTCCAAGGACATCTCGCAGACTATGGTCATGAGTAGAGAGTTGATTCTTGTACCAAGATCGGATTGAAGAGGTTTCAGTTGATGAAGATGTTCAAGAGCTTCGGAGAATTTTGATTCTCGTATTAGATTGGCCACTTCAGCTGTTAGATTGATTGAATTTTGATATTATATTCGAATATAATGAACAATGTTGCTTTTATGTTTTAGCGTTTGAGGAATTCAACTTGTAATAAGAAGGTCCTGTCGGAAATGTTTCATTGATTAGCCTTGAATCCCTGTTCTGTGTTCTGGAATAATTTGTTTTTTGTGTTTATTTTATATTTTGATAATTTATTGTTTATACTCTCTTTGTTCAACTATGGAGGTCAATTAGGCAATGCACTGTGTGTCAGAGCTATTTGGCCACTCTAAACTCGTAAGAAATATTCTCTGATAACGGGCTGTGTATGTTCGTGTGTGTGTGAGTATAGAAAATCTTGACACCCATGACGATGTTCCCAAAATTGGAGAACCCTGAGTAGTGCAAGAGCTTTACTGTCTGCTGAACTTATGTCAAATTCATTTTTTTGTATATGCCCTGTTGAATTTCCCTTGAAACGCTGAATTAAAACTGAGTGTAGACGCACGAAAAGTAGGCATTTCTCCATCGTACATTGACAAATATCCGTAGTGGGATTATCTTACTATATTTGCATGTTAAACATCGTTTTTGTATGTTTTCAATAGATTTTCTCTCAATTAAGAAGGACCACGAATTCGGTAATATCTAAGTTAGTATGTTATAAAAAAAACTTTCATCACTTTAAGTTCGTATACTCCGTATTGTGTCAAAGCTAATTAGATCTAATTGAACTTGATTGATTAATTGGACTAATATTTTTGGAGCAGCCATTAGCTATCGCATCATATTCTCTAAACCTATTAACATTCGTGTCTATATTTCATACCCATCTTTCAATTTTTCAACTTAAAGGCAAGACAAGCTTTTAGGATTTATCTCACAATGCGGCAAATGTGTGTTGGCCGCGCTCAATTCGCATTCCCAAAAATCAAATAAGTTATTGTTTATATTTACAACGCTCCTGGAATTGCCTTGTATTGTACCAGGACAATCTGACTAACGCAACTTGAAATTTACTGTTAACCGCGCCTCAATATTACGTTCTGGACACTGGAAGGATAAAGAGGTTGACGAGACACCGATGGTTATTTAGATAAATTGAAATCGACTATGTTCTGAAATCGATTGCTTGTAAATGACTGGGGATGATGGACTTGTCGCCAGTGCAAGACGGTGTCACGTGACATCGCGTAAGTTCACTGATTCAGCTCGTATCGTGCGACAACGCAAAAGCCACATATGAATATTGCCTATTTCCATTTCATTATAATAATTAGAAACATTTACAGTATAGAACTATTTGAACTCTGACCTTCCAATTTCATCCTCTTGAAACTCTTCTCCAAATCTTGAACACTACTTGAGGCAGTCATTGCGGTGTTTACGTGATCTCCGATATTGTTTATATTATCAGACATTATTTCACAATTATTCACTTATGTATGTTCAAACTAAACAAGACAAACCATGTATTTATTATTCCATCACTAAGTCTCCTGATCTTGCTTTCTTGGTGAACTCGAATACAACCAAGATGGCAGATGTATAAAAGCAGAGATGGAAATGGAGCAAGCTTACTATATTTACTAATGGGAGCGTAATTATCACACGTCCGTTGTTAATGTTCCACCAACAACCATTTACTTGTCATCATTATGTTCGAATGACCCAGAAATTATCATATTTGTGAAATATTCACAAACAATGGCAATACATCACTTCTTACAAATCTGCGAACTTTGTTAGCTTTTGATATTTAACCTTCTCATACTTTAAGGATTGCTGTACGAAATGCATTTACTCAACGCAATGCAAACAATGATGAGCAATTTAGACTTTTATTGAGATAAATTCATTTCTAATTCCTTAATCTCAGCAGAACTTAAACAAATCTGTGTAGCTGCACGCATGGAACTGTAATAGTGTAACAAGTTGGAAATGGTTAATGTTATCGGCATGAACGGTTTAGACTCGCCACCTTCGGCACATCCACTGCAGGCTACATTATTCCCCCTTTCATACTACTGTAGAATTGGCAAGAATTTCTTATTTACAAATAAAACTACGCAGATGCGGATTTGCAAAGTACAACTACCGTCGTGCTTATTTGCAAATAAGCATCTGCGTAGTTTTACCTATTTTAACTATTCAATTCTTCGGCAATTCTGCAGCAGATATACCGTAGTGTGAAAGAGACATATGATGCTTGATGTGAGTAATATAGGCTGGAGTCCTCACGGTTTCATGGCTCTCCCACGCCGTTTCCTGTTTCTGTGAATGACCGACTTGGAAATATCTCACTGAGTGAGATCTAGGAAGATCTGATTTAATGTTGCCAGCAAGCACTTTCACTCACACGCACGTCATGATGTTATTTGCAGATAATATAAGAGGTAGGCGAGTCACTAGGTGGTGCTAGAACACTACTCCAGATGAGTGGAGCAGAATCGTATCCTTTCGTCACTCTATAATGACGTCATGCAAGACTTATGCTATACACTATTCGGTCAAAATCAACCGAACTAAGGCATTCACGATACCCAAAATTTGCACCGACATTATTAAACAACTTTACTACACATGGCTTGAATTATGTCATATGTTTCTACTAGGAGTTTCGTCATAATAACACTTTGCAAATATTACAATTTCTTCGAATGCCTTTATCTCTGAAACTACTCGAGAAAAGTCATCATAAATTGGTACCTAGCTTCTAGTCATCAAACGACAATATATTCCCGAATTTTGATCCGTTGCGTCATCGCATGGTGACGTCAATTATGATTTCATGGTCATCGAGTTAGCTACCGCCCAGCTAGGCGAATGATATCTTGCTGAAGGATATCCGAATGAGCAAGGTGATTGAAATTGAACGGACAAGGTGGAAATTGAACCGGCTTTTATAGGTTATATAGTGTAACCTTTGCTACATTGCCACTATATAAGTTCAAAAGTATGTTGCTATAGTCGATATTTATGAAATTAGGATGTTATATGAATATCAGAATGTTGGAATACATAGTGTACTTTTATTCCCCGTAGTACCCACATTACACAATCTAGTACAATGTAGTGGACGCTGAGGTGCAACGTACAACGCTCTACAATTGAATATTGTAAATCGAAACAAAATGGCGGCTCGGGTCATTGTTTTGATGCTAAAATATCACATTGAATATTCTTTTACAAATCCTCTAGATGCAAGAAAATCGTCTTTTGCGTGGGTCCACAATTCATCTTCCTGCAGTTATTTTATAGCAACCATCTTACTGTAAATTCACACCTATATTCCTTACTTATTGATGCCCATCAACTAAGACTAAAATGAGAAATTATTAAATCTTAAACAGGATTACTGTAATATTTTATCGAGGCCGTCTTTGTCGAATCACTAACTAATTATTAACAGAATTCAACTTCTTCGAATTAATATTGATATCAAATCAGAAAACTAAAGACCGCAACTTGCCTATTGACAACCTACCATGACCAGAAGCAACTCTAGATTAGTCAGTTTTGGATAAATTGTTAGCGGTGAGCTTTTCCGAAGTTATGTGTGAATGCTGTATTTTTTATTTCAATGACTCAATGATGAAAATTCGAATACCTGTGTGGGTGCATGATATGATTGGATACCTACTTCCTTGAAGAAAGTTCCTGATATGAAGTAATCATTGTTATTTGTGTGTTAATGTTTTGTATTCATTCTGAAGAAGTCTGGATAGTCATTATTCAATTGAATTTTCCAGTAATTATAGAATTCGGCAATATAAACTTGTATGCATATAGTCCCAAAAATATTTTGTAAAAACATCTTACAATATCGTATCTCAAAGCTGAAGACTCTGCAGCAAGATCTTCACAGCCTACCATAACTACACGGACAGCCGGATTTACCAATAAGCTAAGGTAGCCTGGGGTCTCGGGGCCTTGCCTAAAATAGGGCGTAACATAATTTTGACACTGTCATACACTGTAAAAATGAAGTAATTAGACATGGAAACACATTCGAAAAAGCACTAATGGTAAAAAAATTGTGTTGTGTTAAAAGCTCAAGCAAGTCCCACCAATCACATATTATGTCCTTTAGATTGGAGGAGGAATTTTGAATTCGAGGGGCCTCACAAGAAGAATAGCCCAGGGGCCTGTCTTCGCCATCAAGTCAATGCTGCTGCCAGTTTGAAACGAAATTTGTTTGAATACGCTCGAGTGAATGAACGTGTGTGTACTTTTCCAGCTTTCTTCCGTTTTTGTATTGTTGCATTACGAGCAGCATCCAATTACTCGCAGTAGTACACGAAGTGTAAATGGACAATTTTACCATGTGTTGGCGAACAATTACCGATATCTGTTCACTAGCGCAATGTAAACTTATATTTTATTCATACAAGATTTCGGCGACATTTTAGGGGTGGGAGCACTTCTGTTAGTAGTAGGCTAATAATGTATGAAATATGTGTTGAGTCTATGTCTATCAAATAATTTTTCTAAGAGACATCAAACAAATATTCATTAAGTAAGGGCAAGTCATTTCAAGTTCCCTTCATCTTGTACTTCGACGTTAAAGACAAATGCAGTATTTACGCCTTGGAGCATACTGATCTGCAAATACAGCATGTTGGTAATATATGTAGGCTATTTTATTCACTTA
>JAUELA010129873.1:0-15339 GCA_031471845.1 Boltenia villosa | reverse complement strand
TGGAGCCAAAGGAAGAAAAAAATTGCCAATGACGCATTTGATAGGCTGCTTCCTCCTTCCGCACACGTACGCTCAGAGCGTCATCCAGGGGGAGGTTTTGTTTACATCGACCCGGACTTGTTGGAATCTTACGCTGTCGGGAACCCGTGTGCATTGAACAGTACCAAAAAGGCAAAATGCGACCAATTCTGCTTCCCAACACCAGATGATGAAAGTATATAAAAGATAACATGTCATAGATTAGTTTACTAATTTCAAGCAATGGGTCGATCAGGGTCGATTCTCTACCCCACACCCTTTTGAAAATTTCACTTTATGTCATCCACCTCAACCCACAATCAACAAAACGTATATTCTTTGTTAAATATTCTACTGGGTCTGGTAATTATGACTAGGGCGCCATACTGATAGCCCCGACCTCACTCTCGTCTGGCCTGGGTAAAGTAAAACAAGTCGTTAGGCCAGTAGAAATAGGTTATTAGACAATAATTGTAATGAGGAGATACGAATATAACGATGCGACCATATAAGTTATTCTATTTCCTGACGAAGAATATGCCTTTCATCAATAAAATTGCATTTTCTGAATCGACATGTATTTAGAGATTGTGAGAGAACAAAGTGTCTAGCATGAATAGACAGACTTGTCGTCAAAATAATAAAACGCGCCCAATTAACCTTTAATGTAAATTATTTTCAACTTGATGGTAATAATGAAGGAAAGAAAAAAGGTAAATAGTAGATAGCCATAGACCAGTGGTTCCCAACCTTTCTTATGCTCCACACCCCTAACAAAAAATTAATGCCTTCGCACCTCTACAAAAGTAACAATTTTTTAGGATAGAGAAAGTGAATTTTTTTAATAATTTTTTAATATATAGTCAAAAATAAAGGATAGATAGGGGCATCTTGAACTTGGGTGAAATTTAAGAATTAAATCTGAGGAAAGAAAGAAAAATAAGTATACCGGTTGATTGGAAGAATGAGTATTGTAATACTATTAAATATATAATACAACAAAAAAGGAAATGTAACTCTCTCTCTCTCTCTCGCACCCCCTGAAATGCTTACTCGCACCCCTAGTGGAACCCCTGCCATAGACGAATGATAGATTACAAACAAACAGCCTCTGATAAATCATGCGAGAAATATGAGTGTGGTTCCTTACACTGGCCAATGTTTTGTTTACCAGACTTAAATCGAGAATATACTTCTCTTCCACTTCTCCAAATTGTTTCTATTGGCCATTCTTAGATATTCCTTACATATCCCGTGCGATTTAGTTAAGATTTTAGGTCAGTATTATATGTTACTCTGCCAAAGAAGACCCACACATGGAGAACCAAATATAAAACTGACATATATGTAAAGAATATGCATTGCAATCATATGTCTGACCAGTCTTAGATAATACGAGCGTACGTCCTTCCTAGTCATGACAGGCCGGGGAGAATCCGAGGATAATTTATGGGTTATATTTTTCATAATTCATCGTTTTTTCTTCTAAATTCTTTTCGTGAAACCAAATGCTTGATAATATTTTATTCAAAATAGAAAAATATCGATGTGGATGCGCTGATGGATTCCTCCTATCAAGTGACGGTACCAGTTGTTACGAAAGTCCATGCTCTGTTGATGAATTCTATTGCTATCAGAGCAACTCTAGTCTTTCTAATGGTAAGATAAAAGCTTCTGCAAGTTTTTTTTTGTTCATTTTACCAGCTTTCCCGCACCATCCGTAAATCAGTGTTTCGATTCCCGCTTTCCCACTTTCCCGCTTTCCCGTCTTCCGTAAATTAGGGATGTCCCGTATATTCTCTCTTTTCATTAACACAATGTATTATTTTAAATGCAAAATATAGGACTAAGGGGCAAAATGGAGCAATTATACATATATATATATCCAGAAAGCAATTCAAATAATTGAATTATCAGAGATGTCATGAAAAATAATTATTAAAACTCATATCAAGATTAAGTGCTAAACAGTTTGACATTACTTAAACTTTGCCATCATAATTCCAGTAGCGAAACACTACAAATTAATGTGTAGTAAGCTCTGTGGAAAGATGACCATATATTTCAAATATTTAGGCATAAAAATAACCCTTATTACATTCGATTTTCCACAAACAAACAGCTTATATTCCTTCCTCTTTAGTGCACAGAACTAAAGAAATGGAAGAGTTTCCTGTTTGTGTCCATAATGAATTCAAGTGCAATGACCGTGCGGACTGTTATCATGCATCAGATGAATCGGATGAAAATTGCCGTAAGTATTTTTTTGTTTCGTTTGATTCACTGGGAAGCCGTAGCGGGCTTATATACATACATGGACGCATGGTGCGAGCATGCTGAACTTAGATAGCGGAGGAAAGCCGTGTCCAAGGTCACGTAAAATCGCTATGTACCGGCGAGGAGTTCAGCGTCCCCAGTCACTTACTCACGTCAAGGCTCAAGGGTGAAGTGGAGGAGATCAATAAGCGTGCGATGTATCGTGAAGGTGCTGAATAAATACGTGAAGCCGAGATTCGAACCCAGAACCTCTAGGTGAACATAGATGACCAGATAAATGATCCTGCTAACCAGTGGTTCAATGATCCATTCCGTAAACTTTGTAAAGAGGGCATGAAAATAAAACAGATGTATTGGGGAAGAGATCAGGCCAGGCATGTCACCCAGTTTAGAATCTGTTCCTCCGTTTTATCAAAACTAAAACAATGAACGAAAAATAAATTAATTTTAGTACCTCAATATACAACCATGAGCCCTATCATAACTTTTATCGTGACGATTGCCGCAGTCCGCAATTCCGGATTCTTGCATTTATGTAGTTCTGTATTCCTCCTCAACTAATACAATCTGGATGCTTATTTGGCGGTCACTTCTTTCTTCGCCGTATTATTCTTGTTATGCTTAAACGCATATTTTTCAAAAACTTCGGGCATACCCTTTGAGAGACGGTTAGCGTTGAGATCTTGGCGCCGCCTGATGTCATTTTATAGTATTTGACTTCGCCATGCTTCTGTTCTGTAAGCTAGCAAACTGAAAAAGTCCTTACACTACCCCCAGTACAAATTAATTTTGTTTTTTTGAATGATTGCTTTAGTGATGTTGGGTTAAATAACACATTTTATAAAAGAAAGATAGACTACTTGTATTAAAATGAAAACAATAGAACATTCGAAACATACCTTCTGAACAATGAAACATATTCTAATATTTTACAGCATGCGAAGAACCAGAATATACAAGATGCATTCTTCCTGGAGACACTGGATTAGATGAAGATGGAAGAAAGAAAGTATGCTTTTGAAATTTTTGCATGACTATAAAAAGAAGGTCCATATTCTCGCAGACAACTAAAGTCGAATTCTCCAATCAACCTACTCAACCTGATAATATTATAAAAAAGCTTACGGATCCATAGAACGTCACTATCTGCCGAAGGTCGAAAAAATATGGTGCCAAGTCCAAACGTCCAATGCGAAATCGTCCAATGTTAAAAAATGCCCAAGGGACGAAACGTCCAATGCATTAAGAAAAAAGGCACAGAAGGAAAATAATAATCCTTACTTCCCAACTCTAACCCTCCAACCCTAACCCTGATTTTAATCTATTGACAGTAAACCTAACCCCCTAACTAACCATAAGACATTCCTTCCCATATTTTTCCAGTGAATCTTTTCATACAATCTTTTATGCATTGTACATTCTGTTTTGTGGCATTTATACATTGGACATTTTGACTTAAAAATCTCCACTCCATCCAATCTCAATCATTCTATGTATTGATCACAACATTGATCAACTTTAAAGCAAATGAATGAGATAAATGGGCTTCTTCAAAACCCGCCGAAGGCGCGCGAAAATTTTTTCTTTATTTATCGCAACTTTTTTCAGTATTTTTTTTCCACTGCTGTACTTATATTACTGGGTGTTTATAAAAAATGTGCGATATTGCATATTTTCTTAAAATGACGTAACAATGTTATGCTATGTGACGTACATACGATCACCTCAATGAAGTTGAAACCATTAGTATCTTTGCGAAATTGTTACAATTATATAAATAATATAATGCGTTTTGATGCAAGTTGCTTGTCCTCTGATAATTTCTATTCTATTCTTTGACATTCTATTTCTTTTCCAGTTTTACCAGTGCATTGACAGTCAATATGTATGTGATGGAGACATCGATTGTGTCAATAGAGCAGATGAATATAATTGTGTATGCAATTCAACAACGGACTTCTCGTGCCCTGAGCATGACACAGGGGAACTGACACTGTGTATACCACTGGACTGGGTAGACGATGGCGAAGAAGATTGTCTTGGGGGCGGGGATGAGGTGAATAAAGGCTGGAATACACGTACGCGTCAACGCACGCGTTTTTTGGTTTGTTTCATTACAACCGCGCGTAATTCGATTCCATACGTATCCGCGCGGTTGTAATGAAACAAACCAAAAAAACGCGTGCGTTTACCGCGTACGTGTATTCCAGCCTTAGGAGTTATTCTTGAATGAGAGAGATAATTAGGCTTGGGTTCAAGATAGGGCCATTCCATTAGACCAGTGTTTTCCAAAAACTGTGTGTCGCCAATAGTGTCTATGCGTGTTACCAACCAAATTGCATCGAAAATTTTTCATTAAAAGTCAATTAATATATAATAATTGCCCAGATTTATGACGTATATTTATAGCGCTACCTCTATACATCATTTGCAATGCTTTAAATAAGGTATCGCTTAAAATTGTATTGCCAAAAAGATTAGAAACCTTCGCATTAGACTGGAGCCCAATTAATCATTTCAAATTATATATTTTTTCATAAAAAATAAAATTTTATTCACTTCAGTATTGAATTATGATCCTAAAAAGTGCTTTCCTGAAGATTTCTTACCACGGAATAGTAATATAGAAATTGTAGAAAATTGTTCAGAAGACCAGCAAAATGGATATGAGGCTATTGCAGTCTGGTACCTACCATCGCAGGGTCAGCTCTAGTTGTGTGAAAGATTGAAGCACTGGAGGGTCCGAAGTATCTAAAAGCCTGGGAGACCCTGCCATGGTTTTTACAGCTCCGGTTGAATGCAATGTTGCCTCTAATTTTTGTTGTTAGCACGTGCAGGGATCTTATACTGTGCGATTTTTTCCGCTGTATGAAATGATACAAAACACTGTCCTGGAACAACTATGTGTTGCCAATTAAAAGTGACCAATGGCGCCCAAAGTAAAATAAAAAAGCTTTATTTCAAACTAGTGTATAAAATTCTGACGGAGAACTAAAAAAATTACTCATTTTATTCGCAATCTACTAAGTAGATGACGTCATCTATCCATTTTAGAACACTACTGGCATTGAATGCGAAGAAGACGAATTCAAATGCAAGTCAGAGATAGAATGCATATCGGGAACTTGGGTTTGCAACGGACTGGAGGACTGTGAAGATGGATCCGACGAGGAAGATTGTCCAGGTAAAGAGCTGGAGGAATAAAGAACGAGCTAGTATGATTTTTTTTAGCTTCTAACA
Organism: Boltenia villosa; assembly: GCA_031471845.1. NCBI lineage: Eukaryota > Metazoa > Chordata > Ascidiacea > Stolidobranchia > Pyuridae > Boltenia > Boltenia villosa. Next base: position 9,804 of record JAUELA010129873.1, on the reverse strand, counting down.
ACTACTATTTATTCAACATCATTAAACTGGTCTCAAAATGTAGAAAATAGTTGAGTTTCAGACACATCAGTAGCAATATTCAGAAAATGAAGGGTGTCTGAGATGGTTATTATTGCTAGACCTCTGTTGAGCAAGCTCCTTCTCTATTCGGGCTTCTCCAAGTTTTAGGAAATCTCCTAGTGGTCGCGATTTCCTTATACAAACATCGACACATGCACTAACGCTGTCAAGCAACTAATTTCTCCCAGCTCAGCGTGGTATCCTTCAACAAGGAGCCAAAACACAGTTGCTCACAACACGCACTACATATATTTTTTTTTCAATGGGCCAGCACTCCCTTTGTTACTAGCTGCAGCAGTTTTTTTCACCCGATGTTTTGCATCATTCCCACACAAAAGGTGGTGATTGGTGTTTTTTTTTTCGTACATAAAAACGAGAATTCAATTTTACTCCATTTTACTCTACTTTCTCCTGATAAAAAGGTTGTCGGCGACGCGACGACTCAACTGTCCACACTCATAGAGTGGCTCGGGTGTCTTGCGACACAACTGAGGTGAAATCTTTCATGAGTACTTCTAGCTTCGCCAGGTCTAATACTATTAACGCGAGCTGCCTGCAATATCTATGTCGGGATACTCTCAACAATATGTCGACACGCTAGTGTTGCTCAGCGCTTCAAATTTCGTGTCCGGACTCTACATATCTTAATCATAGCATTTGATTGGGTTCAACACACCACACACTCTTAACCAGCGAGCTATAAACATTGTTCTTTAACTCTCAAGTCTTCTAACTTGCAGGGCTGGCGAATGTTACACGCGAAGAAACCACGACAGCAGTAGCAACGGAAGCCGACACAACAGCACTACCTACAACGGTGCAGACAACAACAAATGCCACGACTACAACTGCCGCATGTACAGCACTTGAATATGAATGTTATACAGGGAAATGCCTGAAATTAGATTGGGTGAGTCAAATTATTAGTGTCTCCAGGACTGGTCTTACGCCAATTGCTCCCAGTTAGGCCCCGTTCCTAAGGGGCTCCGCTCTGGTGCTTAGATATGTTTGATAGATTAAATCTCATTCACTATTTAAGCGAACATCTTGATCACTTCCCATTCGACGATTGAGATATAACGTTTATATGAGACTTCATTTATATCTAAATGATTCTATAGACATTGACTGGGAACCTGGGGGCCACAAAATTGTTCCCAAATGGCCCCGTACCTCCTGAGATCTTTCTTCCCAATCTATTATTCTGTGTCGCAGTGGGGTTGTATGTACATGAGATCGGTTGAAACGTAATTAGACCAAGAAGTAGGGATACAGGGGATTGATTACATCAAATTTACTCGTATTTTATGATTTTTAACCACTTTTAATCCTATACCACCGTATGTGTGTTTATACTTTTTCTTTAGTAAGATATTTCAAGATAAACAACACACACATGAACATACACGGTGTCATTGAGAGAGATGTTTTTTTTATCAGATTGGCAGAGTTTAGTGCACGACATAGCTACATGGGGAAATGTGACTAAACGGCTATAAATTTCAATTATTTTTTTTTTAATCCTGATAATTTATGTATCAAACCAGGGTGATCCAACTACGGGCCCGCCGAGTGATTTTTGATGGCCCGTTAGACCTTTCAATGATATAATGATCTATTGTATTTTTTCTAGAAATAAAGTGAGCAATTTTAATACTTTTTAAACAATATAAAAACAAGAGCCAATGCGACTGATTTAAAAATCTTAAAGCTAAAACATCTTAATATCTAAAACCAGAAATCAAATGCGAAATTAAACACTATGCTGACGCTTGTCTTCGACCTGCCACCACCAACAGAGAAATACATATTGAGACTCTGGTAAAGAGTCTCATCCCAAAACATCTTATAAGTAGACAAGAATATGACCAGCATTATGTACGAATAAATTCGAAGCCCCTGAAACTTATGATTGAGTTACAGTATTGATTGAAAAAGTGACACCAATCATGAAAACAAACCTATAAAAGTAAGATTCAAAATTTAGTTTTCGTTTGTGGCCCGCGACTTGTATGTTTAGTGCTGAAGTGGCGCGCAATGTCATAGAAGTTGGACCACCCTGAATCAAACTATCGTTTCTAGGTATGCGATGGTATTAACGACTGCCTGGATGGTTCGGACGAAGGTGGACTCTGTACAATGCAATGTAGATCTCATCATTGTGAGGGAGACTGTCACAAAACACCGCGGGGACCGACATGTCCTTGCGCGCGAGGTTATGCTTTTGACTCCGAGATTGGGGATTGCAGAGGTGAGGAGGCAATTAATATTACATCGTTTGAAACTTATCTTAATGCCATTTTCCAATCCTTCATTGGTAGATGCGTTATACTTCTTCACATTGAATTGTATGTGGATGTGTTGATTTTATTTTTCATTGTATTGTTATGCATTTTATTCAGAAATTATTTTTGGTAAAACCTGAAGAAAATGTTGGCCTTTAGAACACATTTAAATATGATTCGTTCTTTTTTTTTCAAGAAAAATGCAGCTCGGCTAGAATATCGCAATTCTTGTAGTTATCTATGCTATGTAGTGCGTGAAACTAAGTCAGGGCAGCTGGGATTTGAACACTTCCCCAGGGGTTTCCCTCTAACTTCTTAAACGCGCCGGGTATGTGTTAAATCAGTGCTTCTCAAACTTTTTCAACTCGCGACTCTCTTTAACTGACATTTTTTTGGAGGACTACTATAAGATATTGTGGCAAAAGGATTATAAATACTAAAACATTCAATTTACTGTTAAAATGCTACTCAATAACACTCAACACTATAACATTTTGACCTGCTTCGCGGCCCACCGGTCGAGAAGCGCTGTGTTAGAGGAAGTAGTGCAAAAACTTCTCTCCTTGTCGCCAAGCAATGATAATCGGCTAGGAAAAAGAAAATTGACTGAAGTATCATTATTGCGTGAGGGATGCTCTTTGATAGTTGACTACTCTCTGATTTAGGCACGAGTAATGCTCCATGATCAGTTGTATCCCTTCCTATAGTTAATACATATTGCAATATTTTCATTACTTCAGTAAGATACCAATTCACAATTGGCCTAACAAACTTTACCATGCGACAAAGGATGCATTGTTTTAGAGATTATCAAACTGTTGACTCCTCTTGTTTCAGACAAAGATGAATGTAATTCAGATGAGAATAACTGCGAGCATTTTTGCACCAACTATGTTGGATCATTCAAATGCACTTGCGAAGACGGATATAAATTGGAAGATGGGTATAGATGCAAAGCTGCAGGTATAATAGTGTAATGCATTGAGTAAATCGTAATGTGTTTGCGTCGGCACTGACGTCATCCGCGTCACTGACGTCATATATGCTTAAGTTCAGAAATATTTGGCTGGTGATTTTTTTCTGAATATATCTGAATTTATTTTCAAGTGCATACCTACTGCTAAAGAGTAAATTCAAAATATCATATTCATAAATGACGTCATTGGTGTAAATTTACGTCATATGTGTCAAATCACGTCATCACTACCACGTCATTATTTTAAAATCCTATTTGTACAATACATTGAGTTCTTTCAAAGCGGATGCACCCCACCTGTTCCAGAGCTTGTTACTGATTTGATGCAACTTGTAAAGTTTGATTATAATAGAGCGATGGATGAAAATTGCGTTTGTCTCATACAATTTTATTTCTGAAGACATATTTCAATGAACTTTAAAGTCATCCATTACAAAGCAAAAACTCTTCAACTCCAGCGATCTCAGTTCCAACCTCTCTGCTCGCAGCGAATCCCGTACATTTAGCCAACGGATATTACCCAATATTTGCAGGGGGAAGATTTAGCCAACATTTTTTTCCGGATTTATTTTGTTCTCAAAAAATTAAACTTTACCATCCTAAAACTTAAGCTAACCCTAACCCTCACGCTAACCCTCACCCTAAGCCCAAATCTTACCCTAATTCTTAAGGCTGGAATACACATACGCGTAAACGCACGCGTTTTTTGGTTTGTTTCATTACAACCGCGCGTAATTCGATTCCATATGTATCCGCGCGGTTGTAATGAAAAAACGCGTGCGTTTACTGCGTACGTGTATTCCAGCCTTTACCCTGAAGCCTAACCCTAAGAATAAGATATAATTTTTCGAATCTTGTTGAATCTTGCCCAAATGTCCCCCCTGCAAATATTGGTTAAATTTCCGTTGGTTAAATGTCCGGATACCGCTTGCAGCGTCTCACGGTCCCCCATTCTTCCCCAAACAAGATTTGTCTTATTTTATCACTTACTAGTTTATCACGCAGGATATATTTTCCAAAAATGTTCAATGACCTCTTTCCTTTCGATCCAGGTTGGCCTCCATTCTTGGTTGTTGGTACAAGCGAAGATATTCGCCTCTTCACAGCTCGTTCTCAATTGCATTATGAAACTGTGAATTTTAACAGTGAACTGAACCTATCTGCAGTTCGGCCTGGTGCGATAACTGTGAAAGGAAAAGAAGAGATTTATTGGGTGGACAAGAAAACGGTATTGATAATTGTCTTTCTATATCTCAGTTATCAAGCTGTAGTCAGGCCAAGGGTCTTAGAATGTTTTTTCACTTCAGCACTCTCACCTAAAGAGATTTACCGTAATACTAAGTGAGGAAGAGAGATCAATTTCAAATGCTCCATAATTTTAAGATTCCCATTTTTCAAAAGACTGCGCCATTTTTAAATATAGGTGTTGAATGGGGCCGCTCCCTATTTGCTCACCCCACGGAGTTGTGGAGATATTGTGGGGTATGGGAAATGCTTCCCTTTTCAAAATGTTATAAATTTTGGGTTAATATTAGTATAAAATATATTAAAAAAAAAAAGTTCTTTGGTTATTTAATATACAATTGTTAACTCCATTTCAACCTTTATCTTTCCCCCGACTCAAGGGACATATGTCCTTGTACTTCCCCAATCCCATTCCCCACCGTTTCGGTTTTCCTTTTTATGCAGCTCAACTCGACTTGGAAAAACGTATTCTAGTGAAACAATTGGGATATTCTGAATCAGAAATTTCAACGGAATATGACTTTAGTAACTTCCTATGTATAATTTTCTAGAACTCTCTTTATTTGACGAATGTTTGGAAACATGAGACATCGTTACTGGCCCAGCAACTTCCTGACATCACGCAGATTGCTTGGGATTGGGTCGGGAAGAATCTATTCTGGATAAGTGAAAAGGTACGTGTTGATTGCTAGATGGTTTTTTGATGGAATAGAAAAAATATCAGAGGAGGGGAAAAGGAATTTGAAAAAAAAATACTGTTTTGTATCTTTTACATTTTTTTTTTTGAAATTTTCATGCTAGAACGTTCTAAACTCGTTTAAGCGACTTATTTTGATGCAATTCGTTCAAATGACGCACATTTTAATTTTGAAATTTTTATTCACCATGAAATATTGATGCTAGAGCAGGGGTGCACAAACTTTCTGTCCATGCAGGCCGCACCGCTTCAACTCCACTGACACTACGGCCGTACAAATAGATAATAACAGATAAAAGATAAATGCACAAGTATCGCCCTATTTTTCTTCATATCTTGCCCGAATTTCTGCCTATTTTGCCCAATCCTCAGTTTCATACCCTGAGATAATTTTGACAAAGAGGGCGCTTTTTCATGAAGAATAAAAAGGACAGGTGTTCAAGCACCAGAGCATCCCCCTGTGCACGTAGTTAACCGTTGATACCGATAATAATTTATTTTCCTCCATTTCACTGCAGCGCATCGATCATATATTGAATATATGTTGCATAATTTTGAACAGAAACTTCGTGGGTATGAAAGTAGTATTTGTTTGTTTTAATGGCCGCAAGATTTGTAACTCTTTCACGGCCGCACATTACCCCTCTCAAGGCCGCAGGTTGTGCTCCCCTGCGCTAGAGCGTTCAAAACAAAACGACTAATTTTGGCGCTATTTTGTTCGATTTTTTTCATGCTAGAACGTCCAAGAGTTCAAAAATTATTTGAACGATTTATTTTGATACAATTTGTTGGAAAAACGCAAATTTCGATCAAAACTGTTTTAAAATTCATCAAGAAATAAATATTGTTGCTAGAGCGTTCAAAACACGTTTAAACTACTAATTGTGACATTATTTACTTTCAGACCATTGAAATGGTGACGTCAGATGGTCAATATTCATCACCAGTTGTTAACTTCGATGATATAATCAACAGTTTTGTGCTGCAACCCAGGATCAGTTCTTTCTTCTTCTCATCTGTAAATGTCGAACAGGGAGGAGAGTAAGTACATACATTTTTGTTTGTTTGTTTGTAAACGACTTTCAAGGTCAAATATACCATTTCAAAGCTCACAAGCTTAAATATAACATATAATCTCGGTGTCCGTTATCACGCAATGTATATTTATGTTGTTGTTGTTTTAAGGGGTGTTAAAGCCATCGACATATAAGGTCATTTAAGTTATGTAGTGTGTGGAAGTTTGTTAGAGCAGTGTGAATAAGTACCTTGCTCATGGGCACCGCGCTAAGCTAAGAGAAATTAATCTCTTGATAGCGCCGTGCGTGTTCATGTATGTGTATGTAGAGGAAATCTTGACTCGCAAGAAGATTTCCCAAAAATTAAATTGATGAATGCATATTTGGGTTTATGTTCAACGTGAATTTATGTTCAGCTGTTAATTTCTCTCACCTCTGTTTGCCTTTTTTCTTTTTTATTGAAAATATTGAATTCTCTCGTTTTGGGAATCTCTCTTATGATGAGGCATTTCAGCTATTCGTAAGTTGATCATTAGTTAATAATATTTACAAGGCGGAGTACATACTTGCACTTGCACACACACATGAGAAGGATGATATGAAGGATACTCACAATAGGTCATACATACCTGTATTCTTTCTCCATCTGATATATCTCAGACACGTCCCAGCATCAAAATCTTCGAATGATATTCAGTTTGTAAATCTTGATTTCCACTCAATAGATTTTTTCAATTAATGTATAATATTTACCCTCGATTCAACCGGAAAGCCTTATCGGGCTTATACATGACGCATGGTGCGACCATGTCGACTTGCGAGCATGCTGAATTTGGATAGTGGAGGAAAGCCGTGACAAAGGCACATTAAAGTGAAGTGATCAAGAAGCGTGAAATACATTGTAGGTGCTGTAAGTAACATCGTGTAGGTGCTGAATAAATCTAAACCTCTATTTGAGCATATATGACCAGCCGACGACTTTACTCGTTCCGCCACCGGACAGCCTTAATTGCTTCAACATTGGCTGAATTCACGGTTCCGAAATGTATTATCTTGGTTTAGTAAAAAACCGAAATTGATTTTCCAGAATTTCCCGGTGTCGAATGGACGGTATGTTTTGCAAAGTCCTCGCAGAAAATGCAGATGACAGTTTCCAGTATTTGACGATTGATTACGTCACAAAGAGACTATACTGGGTGATGAGGAAGAGCAACAGAATGGAAAGTTCCCTCATTGACAAATTTGAAAGGTAACTGAGACTCGACATGACTGTATTTTCGAGTCGCAAATCATTCGAATTGAAATCTCTATTTCGAACCGAATCACATTAATTTGGATTTGACTAAAATCCTGACTTTTGCTGCAGTGTTCCCCCATCTAAAAATGAGATAAAATAAAATACTAAATATATATATATATAAATTCAATACCTAACCCTAAATGTTCTTTTAGTCTAATCCTAGCCCATACAATATTACACTAAATTCAGAACCAGGACAGTCAGTTTTTGAAATGAGATAAAACATTTTTGGGAACACTACAATTAGTCGAGTCAGTATTTTAGTCAAGCAGATTGGAATTCATTTATTTGCATGACCGCAACATCGACTGCAATTGTATATGGCAATTCGAATCAGGAATGATTCGAAATGACCATCCCTTCCCATAAGCTAACTATCAACACACGTTTACCGACGGCCCCCGTCCTAGTCAGTTGACCAACGTCGCAAAATAATAAAATAATGACAGAGTGTTACCGGGAAGGTTCGAGCCCACCAAAAAACGTTACTTGCGAGTAAAATTAAATATAAAAATAAATATTGTTTGTATTATTTCACCCTGTAGGACAAAGGTTGAGATTGATGCCAGGAAAACCATAACTGGATTGGTCGTATTCGAGGAATTTGTCACGTGGATGGAGACCGACGCAAACTCGAACGAACTGGATGAAACCGGTTCACCCTTGATTTCGGAAGCAGACGGTGGAAGGAGAATACTCTCCTCAGTTTATTCAATAAATAAGAAAACTTTTGATATTGGATCGAAAAACGCTGTGCGTCATAGTATCCCCGCAGCGCACGGTTTAGGCATTCTACAACCATCAAGTCAACCACCTCGAGGTAAACCCAAATATATATTTTTTGGGGGCCAATGGACATTTAGCCAATATTTGCAGGGTTGGACATTTAGCAAACATTAAAAAAATTATATCTTATTCTTGGAGTTTGGCTTCAGGGTAAGAGTTAGGGAACATTTGGAGTTAGGGTTAGGGTTAGAGTTAGGGTTTAATTTTTCGAAAAAAAAATCGAAAAAATGTGTTTTTCGAAAAAAAAAATTTGACAAATGAAAAAATGAACTTTTGGATTTTTTTTAAGGAAAAAATATTGGCCAAATGTCCCATTCTGCGATTATTGGCCAATGTCCGTTGGCCAATTGTACGACTTTCTTTTTGTTACATTACTTCGCTCTGGATAGTCATTGGCAACCCATCCTACTATCTCCCTCATTTGTTAGTAGATGTTCTTTTAGTAGTTGGCATAATTTTTGCGTTTGTTCACTTTGTAATGTTAATTATGAATAGGTTTAATATTAATTCTATTTCAAAATGTGTGCCACTTTACATTTGTATTGACTCTGATTGTCTATTGTTGTTGTTTCAAGTTAAAGCTATCGACATCTAAGGTCATTTAGGCTATGTAGTGTGTGAAAGTTTGTCAGAGTGAATATGTATGTACCTTGGTCATGGGCACCGCGGTTGAGAAATAAATCTCTTGATAGCGCCGTGTATGTTCGTGTATGTGTGTGTAGAGGAAATCTTGACTCGCAAGAAGATTTCCCAAAAATTGGAGAAGTCGGAGTAGTGCAAGCTTCTCGTCCTCTGATTAATACTGTATAATTTAACAATGGCTGCCCGATCTGATGGTCTATAGATTGGGAAGCGATTGTTAAATTCTACAGTATCATGTTTGAGCTGCTAAGCGGAGTGGGCAGATTTCATGTACAGATGGTCACATTAATGTTTATCAGATCTGTAGCAGGCAGAATTCAACAAAATGATATGAATAACAGTTATTTTACCACAAAATTATAAATGTTATGAATAAAATTAAAAAAAGTAAAATTTTTAACGAGTTGAGTGAAGTTGCTCATGTTCCTCATATACTGGAATAAAAACACGTCGCCCAGTTCTTCTTAACACCTTAGAATCATTGAAGACTCAGCACCTATGGGACTCAACATAGGAATATCAAACCTTGCCATTTCTGTTTCTTTGCTATTTCCGTCTTTCACTGTATGATTGAAGTGATCGGTACACAATGTTTCGAAGTACTCACCAGATTAGGGTGAGTCCCCTTACGCCGTAGCCTCCAATTATTTTTAGATAAGGTGTGGAGTTAACTGATCCAATGTAAAAACGCCCATCAAAATAATAAATAATAATAAAACTGTCACCTCCAATCATTTATCGATAGGTGTCATGTTAAATGATCCAATGTAAGCACGCCAATCAAAATAATGAAAATC
>JAUELA010129764.1:0-15350 GCA_031471845.1 Boltenia villosa | reverse complement strand
TCGAAAACTGTAACATTTAGAAATGCTTCGCGGCCCATCTGAAATAGCTTCGCGACCCACTGGTTGGGAAGCACTGATCTAAACCTATAATTACTTCTCAACTGTAATTCCTTCATTATGACTCATAATACAAACACGGATCCTGTCTGTAATTTAACTTTCATCTGTTCCAAGCTATCTTGAAGATACAATAGGTTTCCTGTGATGTTTTTGAAGGTTATTTTTGATGTTTGTGAAGGTCATTTAATTTTTCAAGGATGAAAGAAAACGGAATTAAAATAAGATACAACTAGTGAAGGACTTTCGGTCGAGAAGGAGTTGGGGTGCAGGCCATGTGGGGTTGAACCATATTTACCAATAAATCAAAAATTATCTTCAAACTTCAGTCATGCATGAAGGTAATAATTTGGACCGAAGTTATTTGCCGTTAAGAACAATCTCTCATTTATTCATTGTTATTCTTGTTTGTTAAACATTAATCTTCCTGAACCATTGAAGCTGAAAAAATGACTGATAAGTAGTAAGTAGTACCCTAGAGTTCATCGTGTCTTTGAGCCTTAGAAATTTTCTGTGCAAAGCGAAGATAAGGTTGAACTTTTTTTATTTATTTAAAAGGCAAAGAAAAATCTTTTTGATAACATGAATGCTGATGTTGCAATTTAAATATTCAAAGCCAGAAGGGTCCCAATGTTGGTATGCTGCTAATGTGGACAAATGGTACAAATAGTGTGGGTTTCAAACCATTCAGGGAAGTGAGAGGGTTTAAAGTTCTGAAATGTTTCAAGGTCTCTCCGTCTGTATCTAGATACCCACAATTATGACAGAGGGGGCTAAAATCTTGATACCCATATGGCCAGCTTTCGCTTCACTACTGATGTAAATGCATAGTTTGCCATTTTAGTGGAGTGGCTGTATGGTTTCCCAATTATAACTAATCACAAAGTTAGGAAAGTCTATTTTTAAAGTAAGTAATTCATGTGTACTGCTGAAGTCCCTTCTGTGAGCTGATTTTAAAATATGTGAGTTCCATCATTTGTGATTTCAAAATGTTAATCATGATTTGTGACTGAATTAATTAAGAAAATTAGGGAGGAATCTTGTTTTAATCATAAAGAGATGCAGTTCATTTTGTTCCTACTCTCTTAAGATGTCACACTCTTCTTAAATGACTGAATAAACTAAGCGACCTCCCTGAATTACAAGTCCCTCCCAGATGATTGAACATACATTCATTAAATTACATTTTATAACACAAACGATAAAAAAAATGATAATTACCAAAATAACCAAAATATTAGCAATTAATTTAGATAAGAGGACACGCCAACAAGACCTTTGTTGAACAGTGATATTATTTTGACAAAAAACAGCAATTTTGAATATGCTTGCTCAAAAATTTCGACCTTAAATTCCAATCAATAGATCAAATCAAATGTCAACACTCCCACTGTTTTTGTGTTTTAACATCTGAGTCTTATAGACATTAACTAAATGCTGGGTAGACTAGAGCAGTCGTGTCCAACCCAAATGGGCCAAAAAATGCACCACTATTTGATGTGGGCCGCACAACTCAACAAGATCAGATAATTTATTGCACATTTAATTATGTTCAAACCAAATTACAAATATATAAATTATTACAATTGAAACGACCATGCTAAGTCGGTAATCAAATTTACATTGGCAATGCGGTAATAGTTTATTATAAATTAAAAGACTATTATGAACGCAATATCTTTGCTCTGCCGTATTGCCAAGGACACAGTGTGCTCTTACAAAATTGAGTGATCAATTGGGCCGCACAAAACATTCTATCAGAACCTTTTTACAGAAAAATACTGATTATAACCAACGAATTCTTAACTGTCCTGAAAAATATCAACGTAATATGGAATTGACAAAGCAACCAACGATAAAACATCTGAATATGGTAATATACCGCTGATTCCTTATATACAGTGTGGTACACTTGCTTACTACATTGATACGATAAAAATAATATGGAAAAACAAGAATATTTTCAAAATCAAGATACAAAATGTCATAGCGATAATTTGTTCAGGAGAAAATGATCAACAGCGGGGAATTTTACAAATCGGAGCCAATTTGTGACGTGATAGCTAACGTTGGTTGAATTTAACAACAATTTATAGTATAATCGTGATCAATTAGTGGGGATATTCTATATGGCATATTCGATTTTCAAATTTGGATACAGATAATACTATATTTGCCGGCACTTTAGTTTTCATTTTTCGATTGAAGCGAGTGGTAAAACATTTTGGCATAAGAGCAAGATTTGGGAATTTCGAGTTGATTGATGATCAAGTTATTTATAAACGTAAACGTGATTGAAATTTAGGTAATAGGGGCATTGTATACGTCACTATGCTGGGATTTTAAATAAATCGTTCCTCGTTACACATTCGCCGGTTATATTACGTCCTCTTTCTAAGTATTGAATTTTTCGCTTTTTCAACTTATTGGTTATTTTTCTCCTGTTTGTTCCGTAACAGCCACAAACCTATTAAATTCGAACTTCCTGGAAGTGTTTCAGATTAATTACACTATATACTATATACTGAAGACAATCATATCCCATTGCCAACTTGTGATCACTTACTAATGATCGTTAAATACAAAAGCAATTTATAGGCGCATTAAGAAGTGCTATGACTAGTTATTCTTGATATTATTTCGCACGTTTCTGTCGCAACTAACGCATTCAACTGCGGTTAAATTGACAATTAATAGCTCTAATGCAGGGGTGGCCAACAAGTCGATCGCACCCTCTAGCTTACAATAATGAATTCTTATATTCCATATTTCTCTGTGTCGTTACGAATAGCAAATGTTTTTCAGCGGAAAACGAAAGGTAAAAGTTGAGAGTTAAAAACTGTTCAGCTGAAGAATAGCTTCGGCTGAAATTTTGTTAGCAACATTTTTTGTTTTTACATTGTAGCTGCGATGATTGAAGCTCACAATTGTACTGTATTGACTGATTCCCACTTGCGTGATTGCTGTGCTTGTCGTGTTTGATGGAATTTAAATTATATCACTAGCGAAAGTTCGCTATTGGTTGGTTGTTGTAATTTCCATGGAAGTCGATCGCAAGCTTCTAAGAAATTTCAAAGTGGATCGCAACTATAGACTAGTTGGCCATTCCTGCCCTAATACATTCGTTTTGGAGACATGTTTGATATTCCAACAAGCTGAAATTCAATTGCATTCGTTCCTATGGACTAATATGTTTTTTCTTAAGTGGAAAATAGCTATCGTTTTACCTCAGCATCGGTGGTTAGATCATTTATGAATTACATTCGAATATAAGGTAATGTTTATTAAATCATATCATATACCGCATGCAATCTCCTGCCCAGACCGCGCGCCTACTATTTTAACTAACAAATAACCACAAATTGAAAATTAATACGTAAGCCTGCTTGTAGTAAATGACGGCGCGAAATGAACCGCATCTCAGCACTTGCAGTTCCGACAATTAATGATTCTAACGTTAGAGGCGGTTCGTTCATTCATATCTCATATTTTGAGGGAAAACGCCACATTTCCAGGGCAGGCGATACATCGATTTTTCAAATTGTATTCGAAAATAAAATTTATTACGATATGAATTGTAAAATCTCGCTTGGTAGATTGTTTATCTTTACCTCTATGCTTCCTTCTAGTTGCTCAAACAAGAAAGATAAACTTTGAAAATACTCCAATACATTAGTCTCGTTTGAATATAACTGAAGGATTTATTTCATAAGCTTTACTTGAATCTTCAGACGAAGCACAATAAATCCCTTAATTAACGATAACATGTTATCTGAATAATATATTTTCACAAATCAAAAAATCTATCCAACTAAACTCAAGCATATTATATCATCATATCAGGGTTGGCTGACATTGATGACCGTATGGTCCTTCCCCAATCCTGTGCCTAAATTGTATTAAATTTTTCGTTATATGCCTTGCAATTTTTTCACTGTGTTTGTTTGCTATCTCTTGTGGCAAAAATTAAATATCTATCCATCCAAATAAACTCACTACTTCTAACATCATCGACTAAAACACGCGCCAAATATTGAACAGTTGCGTCCACACGCTCTCTTCTGGCGCACGAACGAAGCTGAAAAAAAAATCGCAAAAATTGATTAATTACTGTTTTCCTCAGAACGCCTTAACCCTTTGCTGTAAGTTACAACATAATTTCGTACGGTTTCAATTTGCAATTCATTGAAATGCATCCATTTCACCACAAAAGTTCCATTTTTGTGAATTTTACATTAACTAGTACAGGAATGGTGAAGTATAGACCAAAACGTTGAAGATCGTCGTCCGTAAGGCCGGTGATATTTTCTCATTGTCGTCGTGAAATATTTACTTCTACGACTACAGCTCCTATATTCTCTCTTTGCTAACCATCGCGTTCAGAAATGAAAACGATTAAAATATCCTTCGCAAGGGCAAATGAGAGACAACAACATTTTTTTTCATATTCAAATTTATAAAACACAAAACTAACGCAATTAAATAGATTAGCATCGTTTTTTTTTAATTAATGTAACATATTTACCCTCGATTCACGAAATCTGTATCGTGTTAATACATGGACGCATTGATTTCCATTTAACATTCATTTAATCGCTCTTCATCTATCAGCTCTATCACATCTCTAACTGAGCGCTCGATAGCCTCCTTCACTTCAACACTAGCGTCTATTTATACTAAATTTAGACATTTTTTCATTTGTGACGATATTTTTTCACTTTTTGGAACGAAAAATTCTCCCGAAGGCGTTTAGTTTTTTGGCCGCAAACGGGTCAACCTTGTTCCCGCAGACGCAGGATGTTACACTTGATTGATGACGCGTCGCGTGGAAATGCGGAAACGACAGTCACGATTGCAGTCTTGTAGAATGACAAATGATGGAATATTGGCGCAAGTAATTGCAAATGTCGAAATTACTCCAGCGGGAGTTTCATTCCCTAACAAGCAATATATTAATCGTGTCCAACACTGGTAATCGAGCCCGCTAATACATATTTAATATACGGTTTTAGTTTATAGTTATATATTTTAGTTTTATTTTTTTTAATTTTAGTTTATAGATATGGTTTTAGTCAGGTATTTGAAAAATCTGGAGAGTAGAATTAAACCTTTAATCGGAATTATTTTCTTCCAACAAATATCAATTATACTATTTGTATGAAAAATAGAATTAATTTATACGTCATTGAAAAACTATTATAAAGCTTTAACTAACAAGAAAGAATTACAATAACATAATCTTATTTGTTGTCAATCGCAACTTCACAATGTATTAATAATCGCCTCTTACAAAGTTAATTAAGTCTGCTAACACATTTAACCATATCGACTCATAGAGACGGCTTTAGTCAGGGTATATGAAAAAATGGACTATAAAATAAAACCTTTGAATCAGATTTAAGTCTGCTAACACATTCATTCACATGGACTAAAAGAGACCGCTTTAGCCATGTATGTGATAAAATGAACAGTAAAATAAAACATTTGATCATTTTTTTTCTTCTAAGACCCACAAATATACCAATGTTATCATTTATATGGAAGACGTATTCTAGGGATGGGCATTTTCGAATCTTAAATGATTCGAATCGAATCCGAATCTTTTTTGCCGAATCGAATCGAATCAGGCCTTCTAACAAAAAAGTGGCGGATGCTAAGATTTCACTTTGTCAATCACAAAAGGGCATATTAGGCTTTAATCTTATTGGAGTAGACTAAGAAATGAATAATCTACTACAAAAAGTGAGGATAAATCCAAATTTCTCAAAGTATAAAGTGAAAGAAAAGCACAGTAGCACATCAAACGATAGTATGAAAAGTGTAAACACGAGGAATCTTATATTAATATGGAACTAAAAAGCATTTTTGGTTTTGGTGCAACATCATATATGGAAATTTTACTAGAAAAACAAAAAAAATTGAAAATTGAAAAAAAAATTTTCCGAATCGTCGAATCACATTTTCCGATTCGAATCAAAAACGATTCGATTCGGATTCGAAGCTTCGATTCGAAGTGCCCATCCCTACATATTACCACGCTTCAATTTGATTCAGTGTCGTGAGACATATTTAGAGTAGGATTAACACATTTACAACATCCATTACCATATTAACATCAACAAAAGCAGTGTAAACTGCCCAAAAAACTTGTATCATCCATAATTAAATAAATTTATACGTCATTCAACCATAATAACGCTTTTAAACTAATCAAGAATGAATTACAATAACATAATCTTATTCGCTTCCAGTTACAAAATCAAATTGAATTCCGACATCTACTTTTGTAACATAGAAAAAAAATATACGTAGACTTTGCAATGTTACAATTTTGGTCACGTGTTCAAGTTTCTAAAGCAGTGTCGCTACCTGGTAAAGCTTATGAACAAACTGCATCAGTTAGGTGTGGAATCTTTGCATTTTAGCTAAACCACAACACGCCGCCTTGATCAATATTTAACCTTTTCCACATTTTCGCACAACTTCCAATGCTTGACAAGTGAGTGAGTGATCGTTCCAACTAAGCCCAAACAGAGACATTGGCATTAAAATTGCGACAAAAATTTCAATTTCTTTCAAGTCACAAATTTCAGTTGAAATGTTTAGGTTGTTGAAATTACAATCAATCCTAACCAAATACGTCATTAACGCTATTCAAAAATATCAAAACAACCAATAATTGCATTAACATACTATTCGCTTTCAGTTAAAAGTTTACAAAATCTAAATGAATTGCAGCAATAAATTTCGTAACATAAGAAAATATTACAGTTCCACTTCGTCACATTTTTGATTATTTTCACGCCTGTGATCGTGACACTACCTGGTTTAGCTTCTGAAAAAATTAAGTTTTAAACTAACTGCACAGAAAAGATGACACGAAAAGTCGTTCTGCACCAGTAAGGTGAGGAAATCTTTGCATTTCCGCTAAAAAACACGTTGCCTTGATAGATATTCAACCTTTTCCATATTTTCGCACCACTTCCGATGCTTGGCAATTTCAACTAATCCCGAACTGAGACATTGGCATTAAAAACGGGACAAAAGACATTTTAATTCACGTCACAAATTTCCGTTGAAAGGTTTAATTTTCTGAAATTACGGTGAAATTTAACCCCACTATCCACGTTTGACGTTAAATATCTTGTGTTAAATCGTGTTTGATGAATGGAATGTGCGTAGAGGGTTAGTTTCTCAAATAAAGTTGATTGTACGGTTGGATAATTATATAAGAAGTCTCATGTAACAACTCCGCTAACTACGCGAGGTTGAGTTAGAACCATAATTAAAGGATATCTCGCCTGGCAACGGAGAACTTAATTGTATGTAATAACTTCACCACGCCCGGCTGAACATAAAGTAACTATTTTGAAGGTAATTATTTTCAGTAGATTTTGAACAAAAGAACGGAATTCCCTTCCTTACAGATCTGAGTATGCCGCTAGCCTGAACTCGAAAAAATTATTAAAATAAGAAAATACATGAAAAAAAAATGGAAAGAGGATGAAAT
Source organism: Boltenia villosa (assembly GCA_031471845.1). Lineage (NCBI taxonomy): Eukaryota > Metazoa > Chordata > Ascidiacea > Stolidobranchia > Pyuridae > Boltenia > Boltenia villosa. The sequence continues at coordinate 7,783 of JAUELA010129764.1, read as the reverse complement.
AGGACAATGATATGGTTATTTCATCCAAGTATCTCCTCCTATAATAATCATAGTACATAATTCTTGCACTTTTTAACATGAAAATGTCTCTTTTCATTGAGCAATGCGAAGTAGCTCTAATATTACATAAAGGTGCATCTGAAAACTGTCAATTTTCGAATCTATTTTGTCTTGTTTGTGCATCCATGTGGCTTAAGCCAACAAAACCAATTAGGAGGAATCATAAAGGAAGAATAAACAGTTTGATAAACGATATCTACCAACTCACGTCCTACGTCCTTAACCCTTACTAACGTTACATCCATCTATGTCGGTGTTTTCCAAACCGTTTGCCGAAGCGCATTGACATCTCTCGTGCTGAAATTAGGTGGTCGCGGAAGAGAAAGATGATATTTCAAAATGTGAAAAATACAAACTGAAATTCATAATAACCCATCAAGCACATGTTTCTCATTGATATATTTGCTCAATTTATTGTATAAAGAAGTAAGTACGTACAATTGTTCTGCCTAAATAACTCTTTTGAATAAATTCTAAAAATGCGCTGATATTTTTATATGTTCCGGAGTGCGCCTTGAGTAAAAAAAATACCAAGTTTGTGAACAACTGCTGAAATTAAGTGCGTCGCGGAAGAGAATGATGGTAATTTTTCAAAAGTTAAAAAATACAAACTGAAATTAATCATATTCCATCAAGCACATGTTTGAAGTAAGTACATAAAAATCTCCTGCCTGAATAGAGACGAAGTTTGTGAACAACTGCTCTATATCATTGAAAAAATTCCAGACATTACGCCTTCATTTGCAAAAAGGATATTTTGCCAACCAGAAAAATATTTCTTTGTGTGTCACTAACCCTTGCACTAACTCTAAGATCTCATTTTCCAAGTGATGGCGGAATGCCTGGATACCTATCGAAAGTCTGGTACTACCAGCGCTCACTCTGAAATCTGCGAACTACTAAAACACAAGACCAGACATCCATCTCCACAAATCCTGCAACCATGTCGCCTAGAGTAAACAATAGCTACGATTTGTTTACAAACAAATAATCAGTGACGTAGTTAACGTAAACAATGGTTGCGATTCTACACGATGTTTCTCAGTAAAAAATATAATCTCTCGGATTCCGACGCATCTCAATTAATAAAACGTTTCTCCAAGAAAGGGTTCTTGGAAAATTACTTCACTTAGAGACGAGCTCAAAACTCTTTGAGAAAAAGTTGATATGAATGAAAAATGACGCTTAAAACTATGGATGAGGGAAGGGAAGTAAGGGCGCATGCGCACCAACATGCGCAAAGAGATCCGAGCGACAGTGATTCATTTTTAATCAGTTAAATCATTACCAGCAGGAATATTGTGACGAACAATGGAATATTTTGCCATTAGATTAAGGCTAGGATTGGGAATTAATAACCAAGTCACCTTAAGTAATATTTTACTGGCGCTGCGGTATGGGCGCGCGCATGTCTCGATGCTGCATGAAAACATAAGAAAGACTCAAGATGACGTAATAGCGCTGATCTAGACCTAAGCCGGAGATCGCTTTAACCCAAAAGCTAGGCTCATAAAATACTTTAATATGAAACAGACGAAGATCTTTCTCCTTGCCATAATCTAGAGCTGGACAACCTAAAACTCAAGCTTGAATTAACTTCGACCATGTGGTGTAAGATGTTCTCTGTAAACGTGGTTTTGTGAAGTTCGCTCACGTCCATCGAAAGAACAGATGTCTTTAAATTGCTCGCAGATATCGTCCACCGAATTGAATTCTTCCTTGTCTTTATCTAACGTTATTTCATTTAAGTATGACGTCTTTGAAACCGCGTGATAAACTGTCTTTCGATGCGAACTTGCATAATTCTCTGACCAACCACATCATTTCTCTCAAATTGAAAGCCTTTCTCATCTTGGACTCCACCTCATTCCCTGCACGTTACTAATTAGACTTTACTGATATCAATAGAAGTCGCTCCAAAGAGTCGAACTCCGATATATTCGCCCTTTGGCGAAATAACAATTAAGATTTTTAATGAATGACCTCACGAACTTCTACTTGAACGATGAGTAAACTTGAGAAATACATAGTCTGGAACTCTAACAAGCTTCAACCATTTTAATTTGATTTTTTTCTCTTAAATTAAGGGAAGAATGCGGATAATATCAGACATGGTATTTCTTGTTATTAAGTCATTTATTATGCTTCGTCTGAAGAAGTTGGATGTTATAATCTAGCGAAAGCTACGAAATTAAATTTTTATTTGTGTACGAACAAGACGAGGTCTGATATTATTTTACAATTTTACAATTCTTGTTTGAGCAACTTTGTGGCTCACGCTATATACAGATCCAGAACTAAAAGGTCCGCTGTACGGCTTTTATAATACGGATAATTGAGTTACTGTTTGTAAAGAGTCTTTACTTTTCAAGTTGGAGCTTTATCATTCAGACTTTTTAAACAACTGGAGAAACCCTGACAATCGTTGAAACCTTGGAATAAGTTGGACACCAAGAGACATGATAGAACAGGCGCCAATCTGGGGATATCTACCGTATGGATACCTCGGGCATAAAGTCAGATATTCCCTTGGAACTAGTAACTGCACGGTATCTACAAATAAGCAATGCTCCATTTTCCTTTAGTGCTTCTCAGCCCAATTTTCCACAAAACAAAACGCCCCCATATTGCTTTACAGGCTCGATTCTGTATCTACCTGTCTACACACAGCTGCTGCCTCTACCAGTTAACTGTATTTTATTTTTTTTCCTCAATTATTTTTTTCCTCTAACGCTTGTTTTGTTCCTGAACGCGACACAGGTGCTTGGTGTACGGCGTACACACGATCCTAATGATACATAAACGTGGTTTCTACTTCTCTGTCTGGTCTATTTCTCAACAAACAAGAAAGGGAGATGCCATTCCAGGCTCGCTCTATCGAATGTCACTTGGACGTCTATTCTATTTAGATGAAGAAAACCGACAACGGAACAAATAACATGGTCCACAGAGAAGCAGTGTTCCCACAGATTATACAGAAATAAATTGTTGTCAAAATCCGATAAATTTTTTAATTTATTCACAAAATCATGATAAAAAATGAAATTTTTCCATAATTTACAACTTCTTCATAGATTTGGATTAATTTTTGTACAAATAAGTTTATTTCAAAGAAAGATGAAATCGTGATTGGGAACACTTTTAGGAGCGTAATTTTGTCCGATTCAGGTGAGAAATATTGATGTTTAGTGATGCAGTCATGCGTGAAGCGTGACCTCTTCTGCAAAAATACCTGAAATCTTAACCCTCCACACCCACACATGTGATATGACTATCAATACAATAAGAGGAAGCATGTTCGTTGGCAGTATATGGGTTAACTAAAACAAATCCTATAATTTGAGCCAAATACCATTGTCAATGTAGGGTGGCAGAAGTTTTTATCAAGGATTTGAACATTTCAACATAGATTATTTCCAATCTACGATTTATACTTACTGATTCCAAATGTAAATTAATGTATTTTCGCGTATATAAGACGCACCCAATTAGAAGACGCGGTTTTGACGACTTGTGTAAAAAATATTTTATATAAGACGCACATGAATATACGACGCACACGGTCTCGCCATCTGCCGAACTAAACTCTATATTGTAAAAGTAATGAAGTCGAAAATCATCAAAGATATGCGTGTTCGAGGAATGGAACATGGAAAGAAACTATTTATTGTTGTAACGAGTGTTGTAGCGAAAATACGGTGATGGTGCGATTAGATTGGAGAATTTCGACTATATCATTTGGAATTGTGTACATTTTGGTATTAAGTACATCATACAGTGAATTATTTCTAGTCATTTTATAAATGTTGATATTCCATTTTTCCCATGCTTAATATTAATGTTTATTGCTGATGGTCATAAGTAGGGATGGGACGAGTCCGCAATTCTGCGCAATTCTTTTTGTAATCTGTGCAATCTTGACAAAACAATACTCTAGGATAGCACCGAAAACCATGTAATCATCAGGCCTCAATAATACTTTTGAAAACAGCGAGTCTTTCGCAGGACTCGTTCTGTCCCATCACTAGTCATATGGTCAACATTGATCTGTTTTGTACAAACAGTGATGATGAAATCATGTATCTACATACTTACATACTTAAATGAATAATTTTATTGTGGATAAATGTATTAAAATGGGGGGATTTTGAACATTCAAGATTTTTCATTTTTAATTTTTGCCAAAATTTATCCACAGACTATCACTGATGAGCCACACTTCAGCTGTGCAAGAGCAAGATACTGTCTTATATTATTCAGGATAGGGTAGTTGGGGTTTGGTGTAATATTAAAGTCAAAAAACTTGACACTGATATGATCAACATGTGTCTGTTTTTTTACCAACGATACATAATTTATTGTTAATGTTTCAAAAAAGGGGATTTTGAACATTTTTTTTTTCTCAGTAATTTTTGCCCGATATTCTAATGTTTATTTACAAACTGCCATTAATGAGCTGCAGGTGTGTGGAAACAAGATGAAGTCTAGTGTCACATAGTACATAGGATATGGTAGCTGGTGTTTGAATAAGTTAATGGAAATTATTGTCAAGTCCAGCACAGCAGCACATAAACAACACACCTTAGCATTCTCAAGACCAAAGGGTTTATTTATTCAGAGAAATAATATGAAAAAAAAGGAAAGTACCTCCAATTATCTATCATTACTTGAACACCTCGTCGAACACGATAAGGGACACCCTTGCCTACATACTTGGTTGGAAGTGGGTAAACAAGTTAGAGCCAAAACGACAACTTTGTTCTCTTGTCTGGTCTTTTGTGATCGAGGTTAATTGAAAACCAGTCCCGGCAAAATGGAATCAATTATATAAGTCACGCATCACTGGCAATCAAAATAGCCACCTCGTGCGGGCAAACAATGCACATTAAGAAAAAAGAGGAGAAACTCTCGTGGTCTATCTTGTTTTTATCATAAAATGAACAAAACTCCAAGTAAATACATCTTACAGAGTAATGGCAAGTCATTGGCAGTTAATACTTGTGAGGGATGGAAATAAAGACATATTTTGATATAATCTATGATTGAGCCCCATCTATAAATGACAATAAAAACACCAAAAACTTTCATAAATAATTATCCAGAGAACAACCAGAGGTGCCTGCACGCAACAACAAGCCTCTGCACTTGTAATTGATTCATCTATTTTAAATACATTCCAGACATATCCATTAAAACAAATAAATTGACTTCTGAACATAGTCAAGAAAATACAACAAACCAGCTGAGATACAAATATATTGAAATGGCGCTGTGACAGTTTGTTGAGAGTACAGAAAACTTTTGTTACTAGTAGCTGTTACACATGACGATGATCGGTAGAGATCAACAACAAACAGAGTGATTGCAACTTATGTTTATAAGAGATCGCCCACACATGATCTTGACGAAGAATGACCCTGACCCACCACCCTGACCCTGAAATATATCATTGGTTGTCTAGGAGTGTTGTTTAATGACATTTTCAGAATAGCAGAACTCTTGCTAGTCACTGAATGCTTCAACAAACAGTTGCATCATCAATTTGTTTAACAATATACATTGCCACGGACACACTTTAGAACTTTGTCTAAACTGAATGAAGTTACAAGCTTACAGACACAAAACCAGAACATTGTTCCCAATTTGTTATTTAAAACATAAATCCCATGATCATTATTTCATAAAAGGGAACACTAATGTTACCACTTAATAAACCTGTTAAATTACAAGAATATCAATTACAACAAAAGTTTGGACGAAATTTAATCTAGTTAGAACTAATTCAAAAGGTATTTGGTAAAAACAAGATCATCTCACTAAGAGCCGGTATCAACAATATACTTAATGCTTCTTTCTTATAATTTGTGTTCTAGACTCGGCTGTGAAGTCGTACATAAAACATTAGACTAATCAATTTATGATACATCCGACTTCGACTTCGAATCCTTTATTTATCAACAAAGTAAACAAATGATATGTATAATATATATATATTTTCTAGATTGATTGAAAGCATGAACAGGGCACAAAATAACGGCCAGTCATCGGTCAAATGACTGGCAATTTGAAGGCTTTGACAGTCGTCAAAATTTGATGCCGGTCAAAATGACCGGCTATAAAATGGCAGGAATATTTGTGTTTTCAATGCGAAATTAAACAGGACACAAAATAACTTAATTGTAAAAGTTCCTTTTTCATACGATGAACGTAAAAGTTCGTTTTTCGAACAATGAACGTCCTCAATTTACTTTTTGTAACAAGCGGCATTATAAAGGAAAATAACATTCTCTCTCTGCACGCCAATTGTGTATTCACACGATTTCATTTATATACAATGTATTCCCCTTGTTTTCTACCTTTGTGTTATTTTAGTAGCAAGGTAAGCTAATTTATGCAGTGTTTTTAAGGCAGGCCAACCAACAATTTTGACAGGCTTCGCATGGCCAAGACTGTCAAAATGATAGGCCTTGCAAAATTCCTCTATTGTGCCCTGCATGAAACATACAAAATATTTCATCAATGTAAAGTGCTGACATGAATTAACACAACATTTAAATCAGGGGTTGATGACCCACACGTTGGGTCACAGAAAGAATTTTGGTGGGTCACGAACACTCGAGTAGTTTTATAATTTTGCTTTTCCAACAACATACGAAGAGGGCTTCTTGAACATATGTTTACTCCTCTGTCTTAGCAACATTGAAAACAAAGTGGAGAAATAGGCTTGAAGTTAGTAATCGAACGAGGTTGGCATTATCGATTTGGAAGCCGTGGATTCACCAATTGGTCGATAAAAAACAGGAACATCGATCCCATTGATTGAAAGGAATAAAGCATTTGAAGCACTTCCTGATTTTTAAATTAAATATATTATTTGACAGTACTTTAGTTAGTACAAAATTCAAAGTGAAATGAACATTAGTTATACTATGTAAAAATGGTTGATTTTTTGGAGAAAATGTTCAAGAGTCACCGTGTCATCCATCATGTAGAGCGACAGTGGTTCATTGCAGGAAGAAGATTAAGAACCCCTGAATTAAATTAACATATATATTGTAAATTTTTCCTGACTCCCGACTCGACAACCCTGATTCTTCCCTGGAGTTATGATCTTGATATTGTTCACACATTACAATTGTCAACATCTGACCCTCAAAGTTGATTTACAAGACTTAATGTACAATAAGATCCAATCGACTTTATCTATTTTGCATACTAGATATAAACAACGAGGCATTATTTAGACGAAACCTATGCCATAAATTATCCTTGTGTGCTTGTACACCAATCTGTTCAAACTTAGCCCCAAATCTATATGGCTACCCTAAGCTGAGCTTCATATTCCTCAGCATATCTAGTAGGGATGGGACAGAACGAGTCCGAGTACTCGGACTCGTACGAGTCTTGGGATTTTTGGAGGACTCGGACTCGATCGAGTCCTGCCAAAGACTCGCTTTTTTCAAAAGTACTATTGAGGCCTAATGATTGCATGGCCCTAGGTGCTATCCCATAGTCACAAAAGATTTCAAAGGTTACACAAAGGATTGCGCTAATGACAAATAGATGAAGACTTTGTCCCGAATACAAAAACAGTTACAATCAAAATCCACTGGATCAAGTGAAAAAAATATATTAGCAACACTTTCCTAGTTTAACGAATATCATTCCGTTGTGATGAACAACTTTACCCAGCGAAATTTAATGAACTAGAAAAAATTCTGCG
>JAUELA010129654.1:1338-15355 GCA_031471845.1 Boltenia villosa | reverse complement strand
TAGTACAACCTCTGAATCGGATATCTTTGATAAGATATCTTCAAATCTGGACGGTTAAATTTAGATAAACTTTTCAGTGCATTTCCATACTTCAAATCTAATCTTCTAATCTCTATCTACTGGCAGCCTGTCATAATTGCGCGCAATTCTAGTTATGACTGAAACAGTTTTACTAAAACTGCTACTTTCTAGTAGTTTTACCGTTTTAAAAAAATTCATGTGCTTGCAAGTATATAACAGAATGGCTATGCGGCCCGCGCTCTCCATTCTCTCAGTTATCCGGCCCGCTGTGAAAAAAGTTTGGTGACCCCTGGCTTAGGGCATCACCTGACCTTAATCCGCCCCTGCGTGTATGTGCCTGCTTTCGAGCACAAATAGTCTTGATGCGCGGTCGAATGGTTGTCAGGCAAACTCTCAGCTCGTCTTCAACAGATTTCAGCTGAGATCTCGGTTTGTTCTTTTTTTGTGTTAAGGATGGAGAACCGGAATCACACAGGTAAGTTGTGGAAAAGGACAAAATGATGTGAACAGCCTCTCTATTCTCTGTATATTCCTGCTGTATGCCAAAGGCAGCCTGTAAGCTAGAAATTGTCAACATCCATTTGATTGTGTTTTAGTTGCAACGTACGGTCCATTGATATTTCTACAATCTGTTATTGTGCTTTTAATTTTAATTCGCCCGCTCTAGTTATGACATAATTTTTTGAAGGGGTTTCTCACCCAGTCATATCTACAAATATCTAGGTCTGGAAAGTAAAATTCGAGCATTTCCTGAAGCATTTCTAGATGGCCGCAAATGCTCTTCATCAAAATCTCTCAATTTCCAGCAATCGCAGTTTCCGGACCTTGCGTGACGTTTGTTCGCCACAACTCTAACTTCAACCGAAAGCTGCAAAGCTTATCCGTATTTGTCAGCACTGTTTCATTTCCACCTTGCATCTGATTTCAGGGTTATGATCAGAAATAAACGACTCAACCAACGAACTTCCGTGTGCAAAAATGTGAGGAAATGTAAGAATGTGCAATGCAAATTGGTAGTTGAGATATCCATTTTGTCGATAAAACAACGATAATTTCATAACGAGCGACCCATTTTTTCTTCAACTTTTGAGAACGAATCGAGCGGTATTTTGTGTTTGGAATTGTAATCCTGTCGACATGCACGATGAAGCTATCGTCTTGTGGAAATGGACAGAAAACGTTCACGGAGACTTACACTTTTACACACGCTAACACACGCACACACGCTTACATTATAAGGTAAAATACACATTTAATAGTGATGCAATACTGAAATTTTCCTAACACCGCCCGCCACCATCGCATGACCATCTTCTCTATTTTAACCCCCTACTTTTCCTAACATACCACCGATTTTCAGAGGTGCCGTAGCGCCACTGCACAAGGAGTTGAAAAATTGCTAATCTCAACTGGTACATAGATCATACTGATTCAACCGTTTTGGTACATTATTTCTCCTTTTATTTGAAATGAATGCTATTTTAGAATAACTGTCAAAATTGATCAGAGTCACCCCAGTTGACCGGTATATAGGCTACCTCTTGTTTGAAATGGATTCTAAAAAAAGTGCACACACCATTATAGAGGTTTATATTATATTCAAAATGGTACTTTTCAATGCTAAACTAAACTAACTTTAAATAAAAATTTGTTGCATTTTCCTATAAGGAAACATGTTAACGAATTTTGACATGAATATATAGGAAATGTATCAAATGACTTAACTCACAGTTATTGAAATATTATCCCTAAAATTGTATTGACCTCAGTCCGCGACACACCTACAGGATAATAAAATTATGAGCGCTAACAGGACATTAAAATTCACTCGGCGTTCCCAAGTGACCCGCGGACCCGTTTTTGGACCGCCCTGGGTTAACTAATTGATATAACCGAACACTGCTCGTTTCCAAGGCGAAAAACAAAAGTTTGGTGGTTCTGGTGCCAGAGCCCGATGCCAGAAATAGTACCGTTAGATTCATATCACATGAATATGCGGAAAATTTCAATGAACATTGCATTTTGTTCTTTTTTCTATTTATTTATTAAAATTTTTCATCCTAACTTAATCGGTATGGATAATTTATCTTCTTAGGGGCATTTCTTCTATTGCACAAAGTCACCCCAAACAGCGAGGTGACTTTGTTCACTCAATTACCAAAAAACGGTAGATATAGATGTTCTAGAACTAAGATATTTTTTTGGTTTCTAGATATAGTCCCAAGTGTTACACTGATAGGTTTAACAGATCTCCTTATAAACTACCTGAATGCTATTTTAAAATAACTGTCAAAATTGATCAAAGTCACCCCCGTTGACCGGTATATAGGCTACCTTTCATTCGAAATGGATTCTAAAAAAGTGTACTTACCATTGTGGAGGCCTATGTTATAATGTTATAAACGAATTTTGATGTACTCCGCAACTCAAATACCACTAGGGGCGCAATTAAGTGTGCAATTGAATGGTTACGAAAATAATAAGAAAAACATTATGAAAATGTAAACAAATGTTACCTTTAGTTTCGAACATTATAGATTGGTGCAACTACGAAAACTACACTGAAGCAAGCTGAAGTGTGAAAAGAAATTGTTTCTGTTCGTCAAGTAATGAGACCGTATCATGTTTTCGCACATTTTCGACTTCTTCGAAGTTAAAACATGTTGAAATCGACCGTCTCTTGACATATTTTAACACAATTACTTTCTAGTTATGATCATTTTCGATTACGCAACGTCCCCCTTGTACCCAGCGCGTAAAGGATTTACCTAATCCCGGTTTCCGTTTCTCTAGTATTCCGTACGTCATCATGCAATTCAGTCACAATTTTACGGGAAAAACAAGCTTGCGTGCGAAGAAAATGATTGCTGTATTTACTTCACAATTCAGTTTACATTGTTCATCCATTCGTTTTCCTGAAAAATTGGCATTACGGCTAGACAAAGGCTTTTAAATACGATTCTGGTCCAACTTCAGTTGCATCACCAGACTGCACAATATAATTATGACACAGCGTTCTTGAGATTCCAATTTTATTGTCGAAAAAGTTTGTCGAAAATAAAAAATCGTTGTGTTCATTTCACAACCTGAAAACTACATACATGAACAATATATAATACTTCCAATATGAACAAAATTAAGATTGAGGACAGGGTGAGGGCTAGAGCATTATGATAGCCTTGAATGAATTGTATTTCTTAATATGGCCTTATGGCTATTTTTCTTCAGTCTTCATTTTTTTTTTTAATTGAGCCACAGCTCGGATTTCTTACGAAAACATGATTAGAAAATTGACAATATGCTGTGAAGGAACAGCGAGGGACCATGTGATCATCTAGTCAGCTGTTCCTTCTTACAATAAATATATATGCTAAGTCGAGAGGTCTTGGGTGAATAAGGATGTCATAATACCGTTGAAAGTGTGTTAAAACGATGACATAATAATTGAATTAATTATAACTAAAATATAATTGACAATGTATGATAAAATATAATGAGTTCAGGTTGAAAACTATTATTTAAAGACACTATTAAATACTAAATGCAAAATATTCACAATCATGTTGTTAAGTCAAAAAAGGATGGTCACACAAAATGTATAAAAATGTAATTACTTTTAAGTAGTTGGGTGAAGAGGACAATAATATATGTGAAGTGGGCAGGGATTTCAGTATTTAGAAATCAAATATATCAAGAAAGTTGTTTTGAATTTGTTAAAAGTCAGAGACTTTAAGTATTGAGGTACATCATTCCATGCCATTATTCCAATATATTTGACGCCAGATGCGTATATCGAAACTCGAATGATTCAACTGGTAAATTTGTTGTTGCCGATGTATATTTATTTGTCTTGCAGGAATCAATCAGGGCGCTTTTACTGCTTCTAAACAAAGAGACGTATGAAGAAAAGCAAACAACGAAAATCGAAACCCATCGGAGCGCACAAATCACTTCTCAAGAGTTGTTTGTTTTTTAAAAACTTGCAGTAAAACGTCATATGACGTATTCGAGTTTGCCGCAGTGTTTCGTAAACAAGTTTGTAATTGAAATCTATAAATACCGGGCAGCAAAGGTAGCTGCATGTTGTAGATCCCTGTTCTGCATGTTGTAGATTCCTGTTCCCGTGTTCTACGAGTTCAAGAGCAAATATGAACGCGATTTATGTCATTGGAGTACTTTTATTGGCGGCCAAAGTACATGGTGAGTGATTTCAATAAAACGTTTTTATTTATTTTTTGAACATTTAAATAAAATTATGTATTTTTAATATAATTTTAATTGATTTTTTAACTTTAGGCGATTGTTTTGACAAAATTGGCCAATATTACCCCAAAGAGGGTGCGAGATTTCGAAGAAAGCAGCCGATGGGTAATTCTACTTTGTTGGGAGAATATGACTGTGTGTGCCGGAGCGGTGGACGCCTTTACTGTTCAGGTAAATCTGTGTCGCCTGTTTTTTCTGTGGAACTTGAAGAAATTTAAATTTTTTTCATCTTCCAGCATTCGACATTCCTTGTTACGATGACACGCGACGTTCCTACGTGCCAAAACACGAACAAGTTCACAAACACATAGCAGGAGCGTTGAGACTGTGCACTTGCTACGGAGGAAGAGGTCGATTTGGAAATTGCGGTCGCACAGTGACCGTGACAGGTATAATCAATTATTGTCATTGATGAAAGTTTGCGATGTTATTACAAAATGAATCTACCCTATACATTGTTATATATAACACCAGTCCTTTTTACCGTCCATTTTTGTAAGGTTGCCAGGACATATTTACAAAAAAAACTGTTCAAACCGGTCAATATTATGTAAAGAAACAGTTTGGACAGAATCTTCGTTGCGTTTGCGATCGTGGATTTGCATTACGTGGATCGTGTGTCAGGATTGTTCCCGGCAAGTGGATTTTCTGTATTTATAATAATGTATAATATTTTTCAAAAATTTAACACAATGTCGTTTGCAGCAACCAGAAGGCCGGAAATAGTAAATCCTTGTGTACGTGGGATTGAAAGTTGCGACGTCCGAGCTCGCTGCATCCCGGAAAGAACATCCTTCTCTTGTAAATGTCTTCTTGGATATACTGGAGATGGATTCACTTGCACCGGTAATATTTTGAAATTGTCAGCCTTTATTTTATAAAAAAATATATATATACAAAGAAAACTAAAGTCAGGTAAATGGTTCAAACTATACGAAAAAGGGTCGTAGAAACGTAAGCGTAGTATACGTCGTATCAGCAAGGGGTTGTAGGCAAGTAGGCTGTATATAACAAATTCACTTGATGTAACTGGTTATGAAATCTAATTCTTTTACTTCCAGAATTGGATAGATGTCAATCTGGCGATTTTTCATGCGATCCCAACGCAATGTGTATAAACCGGTATGGATCTTACTCATGCGATTGTAACGTTGGATATACAGGAAATGGAAAAACATGCATAAGTAATTTTCTCTACTGTTATGTTACACTATTTGTTCTAGATGTAAGGTCATATACATCATCTAGTATAATTTGTTGTATTTCGTGTAATTAACAATTAATAATTGTGACCTGAAACTTTGCTCGAATGTACCGCTACATACTATAAAATATCTATTACATATTTTTGGAAGCTTAAAATGACAAACTTATAATATATTTGCATATTTTGTAATGTTTAGAGATGTGCCTTGATGGATCCAGCGGATTGTTCGTCAGAAACGGCGATACCTATATCCGGATCAAAAATGGTGTTGAGATGATGTGTACATGTCGAAATGGCGAAGCCATTGAGAGTTCGTGCATAAATATCAATGGAGGTACAATTTCTTAGCTCCATAGTGAAATGTATAATTGAGACTAGAATTTTGTGACTTTTTTTTCGTAATTGTGACGAAAAATAATGTGCAATGTTTGATCAAAATTGAACTTAAATGTATATCAGAATAATTTGTTACATTTCCCCTAACAGAAGATTCGGTTACGACTGCTCCAACTGCAGAATTAATCACGACTTCTCATTCAACTACGACTGCTCAAACTGCTCATTCAACTACGACTGCTGCAACGACTGGAGCTTCCACTACAAGACGGAGTCAAGCAGCTAGATGTTATGACCGACACAACAAAAGATACTTCGCCGAAGATGAATCCTACACATGGCGGAGAGGGCTCAAAACATACCGCTGTACATGCACGAAACGGCGATCCAGTATGATTTCTAGATGTATTTATCTCAGACCGAGAAGTACTGGCAGATAAATCCAGATTTTGTTAATCAATAATGCCATTTGTACAAAAAATGAATCAGTTATCCTTTTTTCATCACATTTATTCCCAATAAATCATCTACACTACATAATCATTGTTATATTAAAGTATACCGTAACGGTATATTATGTGATTGATTAGTAGATTTCACGAATCACGATCACGCAAAAATATTTTTGCGTTGACCTTTGAAATACAATGAAGTTAACTAGGTAAATTTCACATGGAACTGCTGCAAGATAAAAATATAATAAATCATTGAAAACCAATTGATGAAAACTGAAGGCTAGTTGTATAATATTACGTGAGCAGTGAGCATGGTGAATATACGAAAATGAAATATAAAATAGTGCAAATTTAGTCATGATTCAAAAGTGATATTCTATGTTAGAGTATAAGTAACTTGTCAATGAACTTCTTGAGTATTTATAAGATTTCATTGCTCTCCCAATCAGCGAAAGATTGCTCCCAATTCATCATTATTTCTTCCCAGTTGTTGTAATCTTGTATCCATGGTTTCAGGACGATCTTTGTCAAACCTAGGAGGAGATAGGTTATTTATTTGATGTATACAGTGCGTTGATATACGTTAGCGTGAACCGCAACTGGACACAAGAATATCACAGTAAAAATACAACTTGAAATATCGCACTCGGCAAAAAAGTTTGACGGAAGATGGAACTTTATTTCTTTTAGAAAAGGCCTTACCTTTGTATTTATGATCCAAGCAATAGCAGTAACCACAACCATTGTTATCGCTATCACACATTTTCATTCCTTGGTTTACGCAGTCGATGTCAGTCAGATCAACACAACCGGGCATCTGGACGGAATATTCTTCGCCTGATTCCATTCTGTTCACAAACGTTATTGACAAGAAGAAAAATTAGCAATGTAGTAATTCCATATGTGCTTGAAATAAATAAATAAAAAAATTTAACAGCGAAAATAAAATTTACAGTAAATTATTCTGAGTGACCACAATGGCAATAGGTTTAAGTAAAGTCTAGGAAATATTTCCTCTACAATAATACACGTACTTCCATTTCTTGAATGCTGCTTGCCATTTAGGAAGAGAAGACGAACGCCATCGAATATAAGATTTCAGCCAGTCAGTAGCTACAAATGTATCGTTTCCTCTGGCTGGTCCTAGAAGACAAATCATTATGAACAAATATGATAGAAAGTTGCGAACTCGATTCACAGAACAAAACATTATAAATACAATACCTGGACACGGGGAGATCTCGAGGTCCGGTATAACGTTTGTGATAACTTGAACTCCGTCTGAAAGGAATTTTCTAACCGTTGCATTGAATGGGAGAACATGTTGAATTATTTGAAAATTGCAATGGTTCTTCAACACATCTGAGATCCAGTCCCTCATCCCACGAAAGGCACTGAAATATATGGAAACAGTGCGTAAGAATCCTAAGAAATAAACTAAACATTGAATAATAAACATGAAATATAAACGATTAGTATTTCAGATACCCCCTATCAATTGAACTGCAAAATTAAAAATAAACGTAGAATATGCCATTTGACCTCTTTTAAAACTTTTGGAATTCCTGAATTGGATGTTATAAACAAGATTTCAACACTCCTGCCATTGTTTTATTGATCTACGATTTCTTATGTTACAGATTTGATTCATTATTATAATTCGTTGTAGTTTATATGATGATTTCTTGTATCAAGTAAGAATGATTGTACTAATAACTATCAACCTACATGCAAACATCTGCAGAATTCCTGGCCCCAATGAATGCGTAATAGAATTCCCTCAATTTCTCGGGGGCAGTTGTTACAACTTCAGCATCACAGAGCGTAAAAAAACCGTTGACGGATGAATAGGATGAATTGAAAGACGAATAAGGCGGGAGATAGGTGGTTCCACACATCACATATTTCAGGTCAAAGTAATAATATCCATGGTAACCGGACGCCATGCTACGGATCGTATCAAGAATGTACTGAAAAATTGAAATCGAAAATATATGATATATAAATATTGTTTAATCTAGCTCAGTTTATACAGATTACTTGATGAATATGTCTCAAATTTTAGGTCTCACCCGGAAATCAATGTGTAACACTTCAAATATATTAAACCCATTTCCATTTGCGCAACCCTGTAGACGGTTTGCAACACAGTGAAGCAGTCTGTTAACATTGTTGCTGAAGAGAAATATATTATGTTCAATAGTTTGCTAATTTAGCATTTTTGTAACTGAATAAAACGTACAAAAGAAGAAATGTTACAACGAGCACCGGTACCAAATCTGGAAATAATTTGAGGAAATTTAAATGCGATAATGTCACAAAGCAAAATCTACAATTTCCTGTTTACCATGATATCGTTAAATGAACTTTTTATTGATAAAATGAGGTGGCATAAGTTTTCAGTGTTTCAACAACCCTAGATTGTTTCCTGTATATTTCCGTCTTTAGGTGTTTTACATAAGTTAATTCATACTTGCAAACGCCTGTATCCGAATATGGTACGTCCTTGGTGAAAATACTCTCACACGTCCACGCAGCTTTGATCGCTTGTCGTAATGTACATGATGGTAGAAAAGGGATATCTATGACAATATAATGTTTTAGTCACTTTTTAATATAGAAGACCTTCATTATAGTATTGGATAATACTTTATTTTATGCCTTCCGACGAAAATATATTTCCCCAATCCATTACATTCCCCATTGATTATATATATATATACAATAAAGGTATCAAAACACAGTGCTCTGACCTTCAACTGCACTAGGTTCTGGCGTTGGCTGAGGTTCAATTCCTGTAAAAATGAAAAGAAACAATTTTCATGTGATGAACTAAATTACAAATGATAAAAGAGTAAACGAAAGGGGTATTTTAGTGAACAGTCAGAACTTTCATGCCTGCACTTCGTGTTTTATTTCTCAATAATATTTTGCTCTAAATATCAAGGGCTGTACAATTTCCTATATCGTTAATATGTTCATATGCAAATATGGTAGGCGGAATTCTGATTTATGCCAAATTTTCATCTCTTTTGAATATAAAAACACCATCTTCAAGACCACTGAAATCGGTATTCCTGAATTCATGTCCAAAGTTTGTTGTAAACATTTTTATTTTGTCTTATATGGTAGATGATACCTTCACAATAGTCAGGAAATATTGCTGGGATAACTTCCTTTGCTTGAACAACAAGGGCTCGGAGCTGATTTCTTGTAACGGAATCGCATGGAAAGAAGGAATCAACAACACTAAAGTTGCATCTTCTGTTTGAAGCGTCTAATATTTCATGTACTGTTCCCTTGAATGATCTGTGGTAAAAAGGATGCACTCGTTAGACTTGCACAAAAATTTCCATACCTTGAAAGTACTGAGCGTAATAAATCACCGTGATTACGCATAAAAAACAATATAAAAAGTTCACTGTCATTTTACAACGACTGCTCATTTAGAAACATTTCAAGTCCCAAGTATTACATTCATTTGAATTCGCTCTAGCAAATTTCTCCTTCCGTGCTATTACCCTTCTCTTTCTAGTTTTACGGTCGCAATAAAGTTCATTTATACTGTCAAAGTGGCAAACAAGTAAACAGTAGAGTGAAACGATGAGCAATTTGATACTCACCGGCACATTTCTGTCCTGTTTGTAGATGTCTTCATTACCGTAAGAAATTCAAGGCCCCATTGCAGTAAACTGTCGACAATAAAGTTATCAC
Source organism: Boltenia villosa (assembly GCA_031471845.1). Classification (NCBI taxonomy): domain Eukaryota; kingdom Metazoa; phylum Chordata; class Ascidiacea; order Stolidobranchia; family Pyuridae; genus Boltenia; species Boltenia villosa. The sequence continues at coordinate 5,359 of JAUELA010129654.1, read as the reverse complement.
AGATCGGAGCACCGGCATTGATGGGACCAGATGGAAACAATGGCACGTGGTAGGTATAATTGTCTCCAGAAGAAACTTCAAATGTTGCATTTGCGAGAGAACTTACGGGATGTGAACAAATAGTCCTCAGAATCCCAGTCTGCTGCAGCTGATATTGAACCTTTAAAAGAGTGGACGGTGGCAAACAAGGTTGAAAAGAGGTAATATTTCTTGAAATATAGAAAGAATTCACAGTTAAAAAGACCCCAGATAGCCCACATTTTTCTAAGGCTTCTCTTTAAGTACATAATACATATATCAATAAAGGAAAAAATCAGAATACACAAATCGTATTAAAATAGGAAATTGGTGAAACGTTTTAAGATTGAGGGGAAGGATACACTTAACAGAGTTATTTTTTGAAAGGGAATATACTAATACTCTTTCAGCCACAATAAAACCCCATGTCGAGCCCTACCTCCTGTAAAAAAATCATTCATCAAAAACTTGGAATGGCCTACAAAACATCTTTGTGACCTCGAGATGGAATTAATGAAAAAATGCATTTCAAATACTTGCACTTATCTTACCTCTGTAATATCTATATACGGGATCTTCACAAGTGCAGATGTAAAGAGATCGTCATTTCTGCACGAAGCTATTTCATTTAGGCCACAATTAAATGCCTCCAACAGCGATGTTCTGTTTTTCAAAAAGATACATGAAGTGAATAGAAAGAAATCTGCTTTAGTGAAATTCACGAGGTTTCCACCACATCTTACTCGCATGTCAATGAATCGCCATACGGCCATGATCTGAATATTAGCTGCACACATTCGCTCATGCGAGCAGCAACATCTTTGAATAGGCAAGAGGGAAAAAGTTCTACCGGCAAATCTGTAGAAGGAAAATTATTTAAAAATTTGTTGCTTGTATTCAATCCATGAAACAATAGTAAGCATATGCATCTAAATACCTGCTAATTGTGCTTGAGGAATGGTGATGTTAGGTGGAGTTGCATAGGAGTTGTAAAGATCGTTTGGATAATTGCAATAACCGTAACCACAACATGATGCTGAACAATTCAACATGTGGACGGAATTTCCGATTTGGCTTCTGGCAAACGAACATCCTACGTCACACAAGCTGTTGTCTACACATCTCATGAGAGCTCCCATCCCTGATGAAACGGTTATTAAATTAGAATATGAATATTATTTCTGTTACCCCGTACAATAAGGAAGGACAAAAACCTGTATTATTGTATCCAAGAAGCGTCGGAATCTCGACAGCGAAGGTGGCGACAAATGGAGACCTGCCACTGCCACATTGCTCCGTATTCGCGTCCATATGACGAATGCTGCCACACACACTATAACCACTACCGACGTATGCGTACTGGTCATAGTGAGGTGACGTAAAATTCGGTGAGTTTGTGGTAGTAAATGGAGTTGGAGGAGAGATGGAAGGCAGAGGTGGAAATGGGAAGTTAACTGTGAATACAGAGGTGAAAACTATGATTTTGTGTTTAAACTCTCAACATTTCTTACTACAAATTTACTTGTAAAACTGGAAGAATTTTAGCTTTCACAGAATTTTATAAGAACTGGCTACAAGTTATTTCTCTGCAGCTTTGTGAGCTAAAAGATAAATATGTTGACATTTTTTATACCATTCGTTTGAAATATAAGTCCAACCAGAGTATTCACCGCTTGCTCGACTTCAACGGGTTGAATGAAATTCCCATGTTTTCTAAATATTTGAAAATAAACCAATGAATATAAACACAACAAGTCGAAAATACAACCTCGTACTATTTTGATTCTTTATAACAATTAAAAGACAACTTCTACAACAAATAAAAATTTAATAGATCCTCAAATACATGATGACATGACCCTAGACACGGATGAAAGTCTTGGTTGAATTTCAAATCATTCATTCAGGTTCCGATCACAGAAACCATCAAAATACCTTACCCGCTTGCTCCAGGGCTTCCCACATGGTTAAATACTTGCAAAACGGAACTTCAAAACTACGGGATACAGAAATCGAATTCAACTACATTTTTGTAGGCACAAAAATAATACCTTGAAAGCAATGTATATCCCATCCAGACATTCTTTGGGTAGTTATTCATGGTGAAAGTCGTGTTTAAATATCCAGTATACGAACTAAAGTTATGTCGTTCAAATGAAGTGTCAACGTTCTGCCGCTAGATAATGTAACAAGATATGTTTATATATTTTGATCCGTCAATCCAGATAATAAAATGTTTTCAACAAACTTACCGAGCTACAAACGAAATAAACTTCACATATTGTTGGGTCACCGGCTCCATACACTTGATTGACCGAGTACGTCACTCTGATCCCTTGCGTAGCAGCACTATTGTTAAAATGAGCAATTTGTCCGCCTCCATCTGCACCGAGATCGCCATAAACCTTATATTAGAACTCAGAGATTTAAAGACTAATTTTCAAATGTGCCAGAAAGGTATTTTATTGAGTAATATTTTTCATTTCATCCACTTTCATTCATTCACTGAAAATGTTGAAAGCTAAATTTTAACATTGGAAGCAATAGAAGAAAAAATGGAAATCCTCATTGGTTAATTAGTAGGCCTAGTAAAATGTAGTACTCACTTGCATGGAATAGGAAAAAGTGCTGTAGTAAGTGTTATTAATGAACATCAGTGCAACGAATGGCCATCCTGTTATACTGGACAGTTCATAGTTATCTTCTTCACTAAAATTACACGGTAAGTCTTCTGTTACTTCAGTGCTTGCGAGGTATTTGTATTTGTGTTAACGGATAATTAATTAACCACAAAAAACTCTTCTAATCTTTGCATGAATACTTATTTCTCTTACCTGTAAAACTGGTCGTAATTGAGACTTATGTCGTCATATCCTGCTCTGAATTTTACCTAACATGAAATTAACAATATAAAAAATGTATCAAGTTCAATAATCAAGTTATACCAGCATTGGTTAATTAAACGCAAAATAAATAACTGCTTTCTTCATGTTTTATCACATACCATATTTCCATTATCATACATATCATTTCCTCCGTCTGAAATGGAGTATCCATCCGCATCATAATCGTATGAATAAAAGTCATCCAAATTACGAACGATTTCTGTACTGTATCTTATTCTGTTCAATGCGTCCAGCAGTATACTACCATTTCCTAAACAATAATTCTGGTAGATAAGATTTGATTGCATTACGACAGTATCAATATATTTAGTGTGAATATTTTCCAATGTAGGAAATCAAATGCAAAAATTCTTTGATTTTCCTAAATTAATAATGCTGACATCAAAGTGGTTCTACATAGTGTTATGTAAGATTGATTTTAAATGAATAAATAAGAATGAAATATCTTTCACATGATGTTGAAGTACTTGTCATATATTTGCAAGAAAATCAAAAAAGCAAAAACGTTTTAATTGAGAGATTGATAATGATTAATATAAAAAATATTAGCATTGAAAACGAAAAGGTACCTGTCGGAGGAGTCATGTGAGGATTGGTCGTTGTAGCCATTGTAGTTGCAACTGTGTGGTTGTTAGTGTATGGGGTAGTAGACGAGGATCCCCTCCAGTAAGAAACATGAACATCATCAACAATTAAACTATCTGAAACGAGAAGAACTCGTTTAAAATTTTGATAAAAATATTCAAGATTAAAAAATACTTGAAATAGAGACTGATTATTTAAATGCTTACTATTAACGCTTAGCCATAGTTCAGACGGAAAATATTTGTGAATGAACAAATGTAGCTTAGATAAAACATATTCATATAGTACACCAAGTTACTTAGCCAATGTGAATCTCTCTCTTTTTAGAATCATCCGTGATATAAGTCAGAGCGCTGAACTATATTTGAACGCAATTTAGAAATTTCAAGCAATGAAATGATTCAATTAAAAAAAAAATCTCACCGTTATTTATGAAGATTTCTTGCACGAGGCTCACAATTTCATCGACAGTTATCATCCCACTATAACTCGAACTAAAATTAATATTGAAT
>JAUELA010129543.1:0-15358 GCA_031471845.1 Boltenia villosa | reverse complement strand
AATGCACAGAGACGGGTAAATGAGTATTTTGAGCATTTCATTAAAAGTAAAGTAGATATTGCTCCTGGTGCAATGCCTCAGGTTGAACCCTCTGCCCAGATTTGTCTCTGGTCTAAATGTTACTTGCCTGTTTTACTAGTATAGTCCTCTCCTGCCCAGCATTGATTCAAATACTGCGTTAACATTTTATCATAATTGAGACTGCATTGTAAATGTACCAATGAAGCATTATTTTTGTACGACATCATCAGATATTGCAATATATAATCTTTCCCCTCATGTAGTCAATATACCCTCTCAATATTGTTGCTCAAACGAAAAATTTCTATCTGTAAAATATACGCATTTTTTATATACAGGTGAATTTTCCTCTAACCCACCTCACTGCAATCCAGTAAAATGTGGTGAACCTACACAATTTAAGAATGCGGTTGTGGTGCCAAGCGGGTTAACTTTTCAACATACATCTGTCTACACTTGTACATACGGCTATGTTATGATGTAAGTGATAAATGTAGAAATACATTTTCAATCGTAATATGCAAAATACAAGAGGTTGGACGAGTCCGAAAAATTTGGACTCGATCGAGTAACGAGTCTTGAAAAAAGACTCGCCGAGTCTCGAGTCCTCGTCAATGACTTCATCTAATTCCAGAATCCTTGAAAAGGGTTGTTATAAGTAGTCCTGATCCTGGTCCTGGTCCTGGTAAGGTAAATATAAATTATTTCAGAAACACCACAAAATGCGACATTCTGCCGTACGGTGATAAAATTTAAAAAAAAATAGCATATCGATTGACTTGACGGCGGGCGTCAATTGCTTTGATCTGTCTTCATATCGAGCCCAAAATCGCCTTCTGAGACTTGGCAGGCTTTTTTTCTAGTTTCGTAATTTTTCACTCGTTTTATTAAATCCAGCTGGGTAAAGTTGTTCATCACAAATGAATTATATCCTTAAAACGAGGAAAATGTTGCTAATATAGCTTTTTTCACTTGATCCTGTGGATTTTGATTGTAAATGTTTTTGTATTCGCGATGTTAAAGCCTTCATCTACTGAGGTCATTTGCACAATCCTTTGTGTAACCTGTGCAATATTTTGTGACAAAACAATACTCTGAGATAGGACCGAGATTCATGTAATCATTAGGCCTCAATAGTACTTTTGAAAGGGCGAGTCTTTTGCCGGACTCGATCTAATCCGAGTCCTCGAAAAATCCCAAGACTCGTTCTGTCCTATCCCTACAAAATACAGTGTTTATTCCTCAGGGCCGTATTATCTATCCGGCTGAGTAGGCGGAAGCCTACGGGCCCAGTAATAGGACCGTGAATTACGAGGAAAGTTTTTAATTGAAGGATTTAAATAATATTTTTTTTTAATAAATATTAAAACTTTAATTCACTTCAAAATATTACAGTATTGAACAATTATGCTCGAAAATGTGCTCTCCTGAAGAATTCTTCTTACGTAGTAAAAATATTAAAATATTAATAAATTGTGAACAGGTTCAGGCTGTCAGCTGCAGTGGGACAAAATATTGAAGTAACGGGGGTCTGAATTGCCTAAAAACTTAGGGGTCCGGCCATGGTTATTACGGCCCTACAATTATTCGTTGGCATCATGTCTTTTAATTATTTCTCTTTAGCATATGCAAGATATATTACTGTGAGCAACAATTTATATTAGGAAGATAGTTTTAAATCAGGGGTTCCCAACCTTTCTTATTCTCCACACCCTAAAAAAAATAATATGCCCTCGCACTCTAAAAAAGTAGCAATTCTTTTTTAAGATGAAGAAGATGAATTTTTTAAATAATTTTCTACTATATAACATGGAAAAACGATATGTTAACTCTCTCTCTCTCGCACCCACAGTGGGTGCGTGCACCCCTGGTTGGGAACCCCTGTTTTAAATAATGATCCACATTACTATAGTAAAAGATCCATAAACATGCATGAAGTGAGGTTTGCGTTGATATGTCAAGGTAAATATTTTACAACAAAACTTGATGCAAGCAACTCCCATTTCTTGATGCATCTCACCTCCATGCGATCTTGGAGCAACTTCCCTGAGGATTCTCGGATTTAAAAAGTTGATTGTCATTGAAAAATCAATATTGCAGAATTGAAGAAGAAATGGGGGACATTTTTGCATCTGAATGTACAGCTGATGGAGTATGGAGCCCCATTCCCCCAGACGAAGGGTGCGTGCCTTACGACTGTGGTCCACCATTGATAATACCGAAAGCTGAAACTCCACCCTATACTCGCAACACAACATTCGGACAACTGTTTTCATATTCATGTATTGAGGGACATGAAGCTCCAGAGAACACTTTGACCATAATATGCCAGGTATGTCATAGCATTCTAATGTTGTACTTAGGCCTGGTAAATGGCCATGGTTAATCTTACCCGTTTAACGCGTTAGTTAACAGTTCATAAAATTTTAACCAATTTAACCGATGCTTCATTCAAAACGCTAAAGTACATCAGTAATGATTAATTGTGACAGTAGTCTACTGTACTGCCGCTGCGTGTCCCGAATCAACGCTAATTATCTTGATATGACAAACTCGTCATTTGAGTATCAGTGTTGCGTTTAAAAATTGTTTTTGTTTTGTCAATTTAGAGGAATACAATAAAAAATAAGCAATTTGGCCTGATCCGAAGTAGTATCCTTATAAATATCACCCTTAAAATATCCACTATTAAAAGTATATAATTAGCGATTGACTGGTAAGGTTTTGTACCAGTTAACCGTTTTTGAAAATGACGGAAATGAACACCTAGTTGTCCTATGTTACAATTTAATTCCTGACAGTAATTGTTTATAGATTGATCAATACGTGTTGAGACTGCAGTTAAATTGAATCTTATATTCGAATAATCAGCATAATTATTTTCCATTTTTGTGCATAAATTGTAATTTATGGTTCAGCTTTGGTAGATTATGATATAATGCCAGGGTATGGGACTGGTGTATAAAGTATTGGAGAATATAATGCTTGATGTTCCACTTACATTTATGAATATGGACTTATTTATAGATGATTTAGAATCCACTGACGAATTGGCAAAACATTATAAATCTTTTTATTTTCAACTTCTTTAAAATATTTTTTTCACTTATTCATTTATATCACTTAATTCTCCATAATAATGCTATTCTATCATAGTGTTCATATTAATATGGTCCAACGTCCATTGTATACAAGGTTATCTGAAAAATGTCACAGGAAAGGGGTCACGGATATCAAGTCACAGAAGGAAAAATACTCAATCCTAACCTCCTAACCCTAACCCCCATTACTAAGACTAACCCTGACCTCTTAACATTTAACCTAACCCACCTCTCCTAACCTTTTTCATTCTGCATTTTTTCATACAACTATTTTTTATTGAATGTTTTATGACTTTATTATTATTTTGTGACCATTAATATGTATTTGTGCAAAATTGTTATAGGCATAGGCAATGCTGCATAGTCGAACATGGTTTAGGCTGGTGGCACACTGCAACACCAGGGTACTTTCTTTATCTCGCGGTTTGATCATTATCTACAGCATATCTGTCTACATATAATAACAACAGACAGAATCTTGTAGTGTGAATGGACAAGTCCACTCAGTGAGTGATCCAGTGGATCTCTCTGAATCTCCATATTATAAAATAAATCTATTTGTATTGAAAATGAATAACGACAGAAAAAATGAGAAGTGGTAATGCGGTAACAGCTGGAAACGCCTGGTGATAAAAAAATGCTATAATTAGATTACCTTGCACGCTTTTGATAAGAAATTAGAAGACATATCTATATTGTTTTAACTGTCTCCAAATGATTAACACCCTACATCAGGGATGGCGAACCTTTTCAATTGACTGGGTCCCTTTTGATACCCTAATTTGGAAACAAACTAAAGTGGGTCATAAATTTACTTGAGTTGTGTGATAACTTTTTGAGAAAAAAGGCCTAATAAGCCAAACCGAATCGAAAAAAGGCCAAATTTTAAGAATTTGACCTCGAAAAAGCCAAACTGGAAACCCTGGTACGAGTAAAGGGTAAAACGGGAAGACTGAGTTACCATCGAAGTTGCCGAGCACTAATAAAATCTTGGCTCATTATTGAATGATGATTTTTGAGATACTCAAATTATAGAGAGGTGTATGGTTGCCTGAAATCTTTTCTCACAGTAGCATAACTGAACATTATTATTTTTTGTATAAATACCAAAAAGGGAAGTAGGTCATTGAAATGTACACGGTGTGTCACTTTGTGACCCGGGTTAGTGGGTCGCCATCCCTGCCCTACATTGTTGTCATCATTTTCTTTATCCTAACAGAGATATGGTGAATGGTCACCAGGACCAAACTGTCAACCTGTAGATTGCGGCCCCAAAGAATGTCCTGTCAACGCTGTTTGTGCCAGCAATGGGACAGTATATCAAGATCATTTCACAGCAAGATGTATAGAAGGACATGAATTTCAACCGGAGATAGTTGAATTTACGAGTGAATGCTTGGCTAATGCTGAATGGAGTCAACAAGATAGCTCAAGTATTTATTAAATATAGTTATATAGGTTGTGGTGAATGATTAATTGTGAAGGCCCGTATAAACGGACTATTTTTGGCTATTTGGCTTTTTGTTTCTTTAACAAAAATAACGTGCTCGATTTTTCCTCCTCTTTTCCTCATCTCCTACTACTCGGAAAGAGCGCAAAGAGTATTTTTGCTAAGGGAGCGAAGAATCTCTCGAAAATAGATGTTCGAGAGAGACGAGAAAAGGGCAAACTCACTTTCTTTATAAACGAAGTCTTTAAATTTGACCGTCGAGCAGAACACATCTATGTAGTATATGCTAGCCACTTGGATTTAACATCCATTACTCTCGATTTAAAATACACTAGAGAAAAACACGCTCCAGAATGTTATTTGCGTATTTTCTCGTTTATACGGCCCTTAACTATACATAATTACCGATAAATATGATAATAATTTCATCACATTTACCTACACTTAAATAATGCATCATTATCTGCATCTTTGGCGTGTGTGATTATTATAGTTGCAGAGGGTTATAGGTTAAGATTAGGCCTAGGGTTAGGTTTTGGGTAGTTTCAATTTATCCCAATTACCGCCAATTATAAATAATTACTCAACTAATCACACATAGGAAAATTTACACATACAAAATATATTTTTCTTTGTTATTTTTAAAATGTATTAAAAAATTTACCGAAAAATTTTGTATATTTTTTCTCTCATATGACCCCATTTCCTCGGACATGTTCTGTGACAAAATCCATATTAAATTATAATGCTGTGATATGTTACCCCAGTTCAAGGATACGAATGTGTTCCCCATTCCTGTGGTCCACCTCCAACCATTCCCAATGGCATCATCACCGCATCAGACGAATCGACTATCTTTGGAAGTTCGGTCACATACGGTTGTGAACCTGGATACGATCAATATGGTCCCACGGACACTCTGACTTGTCTTGCAACAAGATTATGGGGACCTTGGCCAATACCGGTGTGCATGCCTAAAGACTGTGGAGAACCACATCCGTGCATTGAAAGAGGTATTCATAAATTATTTCCACATCTATTAATATACCATTGTCTCTATGGCCATCTTTTTTCAATACTTATATATTTTAGCGAACTGTGCATATGAAACTACCATATACAAATCTACCTACACTGTATCGTGTAACCTCGGGCATGAACTACCTCTCCCTGCGGAAGAATGCATAACTAAACACGGCGAACAAGAATGTCGTGCACCGGTCCATGACCTAAAATGTCAAGCAAACGGAGAATGGGAACGACCTGACCCAGATCTATTTGCTTGCCTGCCGATTGAATGTGTCGCCTTGCCGGAGGTAAAACACGGAAGGCCTGTAAGAGAACAAAATAGGTGAGAAATAGAGTTTGAACATGTGGAATGTACATAGTACAGCTAATAGAATATACACACATTTAAGGGAAAAATTGCGACCGGAATGACTAGTGAAAGAATTGAAGTATATTTCAAGTAAAAATATCAGTAACACCAAATGGTATGTTAGGATGGGATTAAGAGTAGAAAATAATACAAGAACTTTGTTTTGATTGTTCCTCGAAATGTGTTAAGAGTTTACTTCATACATACTTTGTACTCTCTCATTCGAAATTACTTTTTTTCTCTCTCTTTTTTCCCTTATTTGAGTAAATTTCCTTGCGATAATGACAATATCTTTTTTCGATGCTAATTTGTTTGTCTGAAGAAATAGATTCGATGATGGCAAGGCATTGATAATTAATTAATGTAGACTGTAAACAGCAGAAATAAAAAAAAATCCAGGTTTGCAGATCAGAAAACTGATGAAAAAATATGATTCATTTTACATCATATACAATATTCAAATATACACTACAGTGCAAGCCCAGTATACGAGGATGAAATAGGATATGAATGCAATAGCGGGTACTATGTAGAAGGAGAACATACTATCACTTGCAATGAGGACAGAACATACACGAAACCACCCGAATGTCTTCCTGTGTCGTGTGGAACTCCTCCAGGATTGGATGAAGGCGAATTGAATTCAACAGGTTACATTACATTATCCATAAACTTGAAACTCGTTAGAGGAGACATGACGTCATCGACAACTTTTTATGACGTCACCAGCAACGTTTTATGACGTATTCAAAAACGCTTTATGACGTCATCAACAGCGTTTTATGACGTCATCAACAATGTTCTATGACGTCTTCAACAACGCTTTATGACTATATCAACAATGTATATGACGTCATCAAAAACCTTTTCATGACGTCATCGAAAACGTCACTCCATTGTAACTTAATTCAACTGCTTGTTGAAGTCTGTTCAAGCAAAGATTAAAGCTTATTGTTTCCATATTTGTATAAAATAAATGAGATGACGTCACGGTTATCCGGAAATTAGCACTTGATTGTTTATGTTCAAAAAACAGTAAATCGGAGAATAAACGAGGTCAAACTTGTGCTATAATCGTATAATATATAAATTCAAATTATTTTTTTTTAATAAAAAGGGGAAACATACCAGCACACCACGATATACAATTGTAACAAGGGATATTTCATGGTTGGCTCTAAGAACTGGATCTGCAGCGAGCATGGTTCTTGGGAGATGCAGCATACTATATATGCAGAAAGATCTTCTTCGAGTACTGTGACCTTAACTGAACACGGTACGATTAATTATCTTTATCTTCTTGCTTCGTTGCAATTGATTGACATCCTTATCTATCTATACAACTCATATCAATTTACCTTTCGCTGAATGAACATGTATGTATGCTACAGCTCTCCGATTCATATTAACATGGTGCCAAGTCAGAAAGTCCAATGTAAAAAAACATTCACGGAATAAAATGTCAAATTCTATAAAGGTTATCTGAAAAAATTTAAAACAAGTCATAGAAGGAAAATATCCCTAATTCTTCCCAACCCTAGCCTCTTACCCCTAAGACTAACCCTAACCTCTTAACACTAAACCTAACCCTGCTATCTTATTTCATTGAACGGTTTGTGACTGGAAACTATTAATATGTATTTGTCATTGTTTTTTGTCCTATCAGAGATATGGTGAATGGTTACCAGGACCCAAACTAGATATTGTGAATTTTATATAGTATTAGTTAAAGTAGATTCAAAGAATTGGTGCATAAAGAGTTAAGGCAAGAAAGTTGCTATTGAAATTTTTAGATTCGTTTCAATTTCATGGATAACTTCACTGAATCATCATTCATAAGTATTCATAATTTTTAAAGTTCCAATTAACTTTGCCAATTCCGAGGTTATTACTGACTCGCAAGTATTATATCCAGTTGATTTGCAAACTGATATTTGTAATTTTTATTTCTTGATATTTTCAACACTTTATTATATACTAGACTACCCGTGACCCGCTGGGTCATCCAGTTCCGAAATTTTCTTACGTTTGATCTTTCGTTAAACCGTAACACTGTTTTAAGAAACCTTATTAGGTTTGTATTGTGCTCGTTCCCGATTTTCCCAAGGTATTACGCACAATGGAAAATAGTGGAATTCGTAATATTACGTAATAAAGGCCATCGGTGACTGGAAACTATTAATATGTATTTGTCATTGTTTTTTGTCCTATCAGAGATATGGTGAATGGTTACCAGGACCCAAACTAGATATTGTGAATTTAATATAGTATTAGTTAAAGTAGATTCAAGGAATGCGTAAATAAACAGTTGAGGCAAGAAATATGCTATTGAAGCGAAATTTTTAGATTCGTTTCAATTTCATGAATAAGTTCACTAAAGTTCACTTCATAATTTTAACCAATTAACTTTGCCAATTCCTTGGTTTTAACTGCGTCGCAAGTATTAGATCCAGTTGATTTGCAAACTGATTATTGCAACACCTTATTATATATTTAATTGGGGTCAAAGAGTAACCATTCTCTTAATCTTAATTTTTATTCAAAAAAATTTCATTTTTTCAGCTTCAGGTGAATATGCCATTCTGAGTGAAGCATCAGGCGCTGACTCCGATTCCTCAATAGTATCATCATCTCCAGAATCGTCGGGAATCTCACCCTATCCCCTTTCACAGCCAGCATTCGACCACGGATCAGGAGTTGATACTATGTCTGAGATTAAATCTGGTTTAACTAATCTACAAAATGGCGACGCAGGGTCTGGTGTAAACCCGACCTATGTGAGAAGATTTAGACGAAGTATGGCCGAAGGCTCTGGAGTGGCGGATGATCTAGTTTATGATTCTGGATCTGGTGTTTCTCATCGTAAGTCTTGTACTTTTATAAACATTTGAGTAAATTCCACAAGAAAATGAATAAAAACAACAGAATAAAGCTTATGTTGTATATTATAATACTAAAATATAGAGATGAATGTAAAAAAAAGTGTTTCGTTTTTATTGCGTAGGTTTCCGATAACATACGCCAGTATAGTGTATTTAACGATTTCACTTGTTCTAAACCAGGGATGGGAAAACTTTTTTCTCCGCGGGCCGCATGGAGCATCTGTGAATCTCTTGCGGGACGCATTCAACAAACACTAAATTTATTAAATGTTATTTCCACACAAAAACGCAATTATTATTTATGCAAATGTATTTATTATTTGTTCCACAACGAAAGACGCCTCGAATATAAGTCGTACAAAAAATGGTAAAAAATAATCATAAGCCGCTACTTATAATCGAAAAAATATCCGGTATTCAAACTTAATGAGATGTTTGTGGGCGCACAAAATGACCTCGCGGGCCGTAGTTTGCCTACTCATGTTCTAAACATATTAAACTATTTTCTTAAATGCTAAATGACTATCAATTACATTTCGTAGGTTTAAAATTTGTCAACCTCGCCTCTTTCAGTCTTACTATTGATTTAACTTTTTCTCCTGTTTTTCCCAGCCTTGGAAGAACCAGAAAGGATGGAGGTTGTGGCGCCAAGAGTGGAGACCCCACTTCAACGTAATTGTTTATTATATTTTGCAATCATTCTTGTATCATTGGCTTTTCAATCTCTTACAAATCATTTTATAACAACAGCCTCTGAAATCTCATTACATGGATCGCCAACATGTCACCCGATACCATGCGGTGCACCGCCCAAGGTAGCCCACAGTGAACCTTTATCGAGCGCCCACTTGGTTTTCAAAGATTCAATTACTTATCAATGCAAACCAGGATTCGAAATTGAAGGTATCACATGTGGTAGCGTTGGGGGATTATGACATCATCATTTACGTCATAAGTCTTATTTTATTCCCTTTCAGAAACATGAATTTTGGTATATTCATTTTATTTTTCTTTCTTACTCAGGGGAGCCCACTCTTGAATGCCAATCAGACGGAAAATTTGGCCCCCATCCTCCACCGATATGTACAAGGGTTGAGTGTGATATTCCACCTGTAGCGGAGAACTGCCGCTTGATCGGAGTGTTCCCCTTTACTTTTGAAAACTCCATCTACTACAGACCCAAAACAGGTATCGAATTGAATGTAAAATATTTCATTTTTGTATTTAAATCAAAAGATACATATCTAGTTAAGTAGTTCAATGCCTGCTTTTATGGGCGGTATTCCGTTTTTATTTCTTTATTATATTTTTTACCCAATGCGCTTTGTTTAGGTCACGAGTTCTCGCCTTTCAGTGAAGAGAGCTCGATCACACTAACCTGTGGAGCAGATAGGAAGGGTGACGTCATAGATCTACCTGATTGCGTACCAATATCGTGCGGCGTTCCTTCGACGCCTCAGCACGGGGATTTCAATGCTAATGGATACACATATAAGGAATATGCTTTCTATAGATGTGATGAAGGATATGATTTGATGGGGACGAATGTCCTAACTTGTACAGCATCAAGGCAAGTGAAACAAACTCAACAATTTTTTTCATTTCTTCGTCTCATATTTAGAAGTTTTAGCCCTATATAGGCATAGGCAATGCTGCATAGTCGGACATGGTGTAGGTAGACTGGTGGTACACTGCAACATCAGGGTACTTTATCTCGGCGGGCGGTTTAATCATTATCTCCAGCCTATCTGCCTATATATAATACCAACAGACAGAATCTTGTAGTGTGAATGGACAAGTCCACTCAGTGAGCGATCCAATGGATCTCTCTGATTGTCTACATTATAAAATACATCTATTTATATTAGAATAAATAAAGAGAGGTGTTAAAATACAATACAATGTGGTAATTAACATTTGAATGATTGACATTCTAACCGCTGAAACACCTTTCTGGTGTTAAAACGTTTATCCCTCGTTTATCACATGAGATAGATGTCTCTAAACGGACGCAAGGGTTCCTAACTTTTGAATGTGAACAGCGTTACATGATCCTTAAATACTTGTGAAATTGTACACATACACAAGCAGACATATCCTTATTAATTCTTTGAATTTAATTTGATTATTTTAAGATAAGAAAATACATCTGCCTTCCTTCATTTAATATCGGATTAATTTTCTCAAGTTTTAAAGTCAAACTTCGACCCTCCGAACAGTTCCATATTAGACCACATTTTTTTGTTTTAAATCGAATATTAAGAACAACAACTTATGGATATTTTAGTAACCAGTCCAACATTTATTTTATTAGTATAAAGTAATAGCTTAGCTCTTCAAATACTTGAAGTCATTTTGATATAATTTAAAATCATAAATTATCTTTAGGGAGTGGAGCCCCACACCACCCAGATGTAGACCGGTGTCATGTGGTTCTCCCTCCATCCTGGACCATGGATTATATATATTCGTTGCTGGCGATGTTGACCCATTCTCCTACG
This sequence comes from Boltenia villosa, assembly GCA_031471845.1. Lineage (NCBI taxonomy): Eukaryota > Metazoa > Chordata > Ascidiacea > Stolidobranchia > Pyuridae > Boltenia > Boltenia villosa. Next base: position 4,025 of record JAUELA010129543.1, on the reverse strand, counting down.
ACCAGATCGTTGAATATTCTTGTGACAGAGGGTACATGTTCCATCCTGATACTGGTGAATAAATATAAATTAATTTTCATATTACAATAGCCAAGATCAGGGGCTAGGAAAGATAGGCCCAAATTCACCTTATTGAGCGATTCAAGGTAGCATCGCTATGATATTCATTCAGTTTTCGCAATATCTTCCCTTGTGCTCGAGGTCTCTTTTTCATACACATAGATGGCGATATTAAGAAATTAATTTATCTTAGGTTAGCGCGGTACCATTGGACAAGATATTAAATCAGATATTTAGCAATATTTATTTTTCTCTATTACAACGCAATGCACAGTAAAACCGAAAAATCTCATCTAATTTTTTAAATGGAATTAACAATGGTTAGAATTGGGCCCGAATTTTCATAATATTAGGCTGCATGTATACCATATGGCATAATGAATGATTTGTATTTTGGTTTCCTGAGGCCGTTCGTAAAGTTTTGCATGTGCTCTAGTGCAGGGCTTCCCAAACTTTTTCGCTTTCGACCACTTTCAATTTATTAAAATGTTCCGCGACCCTTCACGTTTAAAATGCTAAACAGTTCGAAACATACATTTTTGATATTTTATTGAAAGAAATAGTTAATTCTTAACTCCTAAATACGACGCTTTTTCGATGCGCAAGTGAGTGTCGTATTTGCCTCTACTGCTGCTCCAACGCCATCTACCATATTATCTTTCGATATCTTTCGCTATCCATTGATTCCATTAATTTTACCAATATTGAGCCTGCACACCCCATCTAGTACAGTTTTATGGCGCAATAAACTGTAAAATAACGAAACAAAAAGAAAGGCATCCAGCTGTGCCACGCGATACGAGGAGACGTTCATTTCCCGCTATATTCTTCTACACGCATTCCCGTTTATACGAGATTGCTGGTAGGCGTCAATTATGTAACGAAGACGCACTGTAGTGGTATTTACGTAGAGTCTACAACTCAATTAAGATTTATGTTTTGCACTGGTTTTATTAATTGCGTTTCGAATCAAAAGTTTGAAAAATAGATAGTATAGAAAATAGTACTATAGATACTGTACTTTGTGTCAGATTGCTGTACTCCTTGCGACCCCTGAAACTCGTTTCGCGACCCCCTGCTGGGTCGCGACCCCCAGTTTGGGAAGCTCTGCTCTAGTGCATTAACAAGACTGTATTGAGAATATGTTCATGCTTATTATACTGTTGTTGTACATTAACTGAAAAGAATAATCTTAATGAATTGAACAATGTTCATGCTCTTCCCCAGATATGGAAACATTCAACATCAGGTGTTTATCAAGTCGCGAATGGGATGCATCACCTCCTGAATGCGTCCGTGTACCTTGCCCATCTTTACCACCTTTCAACAATGGAGAATATATGCTTCCAGGGGAACCTGTGTACGGTGCCACAGCTTCTTATAAATGTGCTGTTGGACATGAAATGGAGGTTCATACTCATTAATTACTATATTTGTTAAGTAAAGAATTTCACTTTTTATTAGATCTTATTTGCTTTTGATTTAATTCCTTATATTTCTCACAACTGGAAGGCTCTCAGCCTTATATCCAACTTTCTTTTCTAAACCTCCTAGAGGCCCAGACGTATAACTGATGAGTTTGCCATCATATCATGTATGTCACGAATAACTAGAATCCTTAAAACAGGTATAGATAGATACAATTTTTATTTTTCGTCAACGGAGCATGTAAGATTTCAGGAGAACCTGTGTACGGTGCAACAGCTTCTTATAAATGTGCTGTTGGACATGAAATGGAGGTTTATACATGTTAATTACTATGTGTTTAATAATGAATTTAACTCTTCGTTGGATTCTGTTTTTTATTTGTTCACCAATATTTTCCTGACTATTCATTCTAACGCCTAGAAATATAACTGATTGTCGACATATTATACAGATCATGAATACAAAGAATTATTTTAAAAATGTATAGATAGATAAAATTTTTATTTTTAGACATAAATCCGACATTTTTAAAACAGTGGTCAGTATAGAAAAATATGACATGACACTAAAACCAACTGAATGGTTTATAACATTGTAAGATACAATATAGTGACAACCATAATCTTAGACTTGTTTCAACTGAGCTTTCCTATCCCTCTAGCATGCATTTTATATATTTTTACTAACTAAAATTTTAAATATTTGCCGCATATATATGATCAAAAGTGGCAGGTTGTTTTCCAGCGTATACGCAAAAAAGCTTTGGACATATAATAATAAACCAATGTTTTGTAGCATTTCGTTACCTGATTTATGGATGGCAAAGTTGTTTTTAGGTCATTTGAAATCGTTTTACCCAATTTTTAACCACTTATCGTACATCTCCGAAAATTTAGTGTTATTGTAACTGATTTGCCCTGTGGCGAATATACATTATTCAAGCCGATGTTTAAACAAATGTCTGCAGGGAGAACCATTCTTGCATTGCCAAGCTGATGGAACATGGTCCAGCGAGCCACCGACATGCAGCGTAGTATCCTGTGAAAGTCCTCCTCATGTTTTAAACAGTCGAAGAAAGAACGTAACTCTTACATACGGACAAAGCGTCACATATCAATGTTTACCAGGTGAAAAGTTGATCTTGGCCTCGAGAATTTTACCTGAGAATTTTCAATATATCCAAGCAGGAAAAACATGAATCTTTGGGAAAATTGTAACTCACAGATGCCTCCACTTAAGTTTATGTCCAATATATACGCTTTAGTTGGATTAGTAGCTGTACTACTATGACATTTAGCCAATGGATATTTAGCCAACATTTTAAAAAATTATATCTTAGCGTTAGGTTTAGGGTTAGTGTAGAAATGCTCTTTGGCTAAATGTCGGGGATTAATTCTCTCTATGATTAGGTACCTTCACGATATCGTGCAGATGAACCTCTAACCAACTCAAATGAGAAGTTTAGGCTAACATTCTCATTCTGACTTTACACTACATCATCATGTCTAGGTCTTTAATTTATTTCACTGGGAATTGGAATCAGAATCCGTTAAAAAGTTGCTGTTTCATGTACAGGTTACTTACTAGACGGCGCGGTCACTCTAACCTGCCTTGAAGACGAGTCACTAGACCTTCCACCTCCTGTGTGTGCTCCAATCCGATGCCATCCACCAGAGGAACTTGGCCATGGATATTACACAACAGACCCCGGAGATTTAATCTTTCAAACTTCAATTACTTACCGATGTGATGAAGGATATAAAATGATTTCCAAAGGTTAGACTGAAAAATGTAATAAGATAAGATTTTAAGGCCCGTTCGTTAATTTTCTCATTTTTCCCCCTCATTTTCCCACTGCTCCCAAATAGAGCAAATAGTAATTTCGCTAGGTATTCGAAAAATGTCTCGAAAATATTGATTCGAGAGATTACTCACCGATGTGATGAAGGATATAAAATGATTTCCAAAGGTTAGACTGCAAAATGTAATAAGATATTATTTTAAGGCCCTTGTGTTAATTTTGTTCATTTTTTTCCTCATCTTCCCACTACTCCCAAATAGAGCAAATAGTAACTTCGCTAGGTGTGCGAAAAATCTCTCGAAAATAGGTTCGAGAGAGACGAAAAAACCAAGCTCGCTTTAAAAAAATGAAGTCATTTCAATTTGACCGTCGAGCAGAACACATCTACGTGGTATATATTGGCCACTCGGATCTATGTATTCGATTTCTCTCGATTTAAAATACACTGGAGAAAATAACGCAATTTGGAAACGTTTCAGAGTACTATTTTTCTTATTTTCCCGTTTATACGAGCCTTCAGGCTTATCAATAATTGACCTAAAACGGGGATTTAGTGTCCAATTTCAAAACGGGATAATGATGGGGGGAAACGAATATTGTTCGATGTGTATTTTGTGGAACAGAGCAATGATGTAACTAAGGCGCTATGTTTGTATTAACAAGTTATTGAAGGAATCAATTTTGGGAGGGGAGGGGATTTTTTTCTCAAACTAAGCTGGTCTGAAAATGAGATGCG
>JAUELA010129432.1:0-15382 GCA_031471845.1 Boltenia villosa | reverse complement strand
ATCGCCCACTAAAGCTTCTGACAAAGGGTTATGGAAATGAAATATAATTTCCTGGTTCCTGAGTTCACAATTCATTCTTTGAATACAATGAGTGGTGCTTTACTGTTATTTACCATCTATAGAGCGATTGAATCTAAACATCATAAATAGCATAGAGCTTCAAACAAGGATAAGAAGAAGCTATATTGAGAGTGAGAGACCAGAATATATGCTATTAAACAACATTTATAGAAATAATGATCCTCATTATTACGTCAGTACAGTCCTCTTTGATTACGAATATATATCCGAGGAATCATCGATTCATCGCCAGGCCGATATTTTAAACCGAGCTGCTTAATATAGCAAACAAATGACTGGGAATGGACTGATGGAACAGCACTCAATAATTGGTACAATATGTTTTATTATAGTTTAAACTCCATGGAGTGTCATATGCAGTATAGCAGAGAGGCCAAACATACGGAAAATTGAAACTTGCAATATTTGTAGCATTATTAGAGATTAGCCAAATATTATAGATATAAAAATGTGCCATTGAAACAGAATGTTTTCAAGAGTAGAATATAAGATAATCTCCTCCTAGAGACCACACAATGTTTAGTATACAAAGAGGTATCGCGTTCTCCCCCACATTGACGTAATATAAACTTTACAAACGGGAAAATAATACGTTTCAAAATAATTTAGTTGGATGCTCATGTGTGTGTATTATTATTCATTTAAGATTGGACATAATTGATCTGGGTCCAAAATTCTGTTTTGTACATGTGTTTTGTACATGTATACTAACGAATTGAAACTTATTTAGTTAATATAGATAATTAATTCAGCTCTGTATAATAATTCGTAAAAAATATGTTCTCGCAATTCTTGAAACAACTATGTATCCCTTAAAAGTCATAGACATGCATATTTGGTGACCGAAAAGTGTTAGTTTAAATGTTCAGGATTAGTTTAAGGGAGGCCAGAATTAGTATATTAGTGTTAGGGAATTCTTTTCCCGGATTCGCATAGGCTGTAGGAAAAGTCCCGTGGGAAATTTGATGATATGAATCAAAATCAGTGGCATTGTTCATTTTTTTTTGGAAGCATACATAGAATATAACGCGATGGAATGTTCTATTTTATTCACCACAGAATATAGAAATACAAATGATATAGATAGTTGTACTTTAGGCAATGATGAATCATTTTACTTTTTTATCACGTTGCATCTTTCTGCTTTCAATTTCTACTGTTGTTCTTGCTCAAGGTAAATCAGCTTTTGCATTTTAATGAGGAATTCAATCATTTTAATGATACTGGGAATCTGAGTTCATACGAGATATTATTGATATATTTATGATCATGTTCGCTGTCCACTCACTGTTGTCTAACCGATTAATCTAAGCCGAGTCGAGGAGAATCTTCAACTCATATATCATAAGCTGAGTATCAAATAGGCCGAACATGGTATCCGCAGTTGTCCGGGGGAGATTCTCTGGGGAGAAGCTGTCCTAGACCCGGCAAACATGACAAAATTCTTGTATGAAAGAAGTTCATGATGATATCGAAATTCGCAGAAATATTATAAATTAGCGATGGAGTGGTTTTATAATTTTGAACCATTGGAACCAAATAATATTGATACAGAATATGATTTAACAAATGCTAGAAAAAAAAATTGAGATGAGATTAAACAGGGAGGTCCAACTTATTTGACGTTGCGGGCAACTTCAGCACTAAACATACAAGTTCATGGCCACAAATGAAAACTAAATTGTGTATCTTACCTTTATAGTGTTTTTTCATAATTGGTTCCCCCTAACCAGACAATACTGTCACTCTTACATTCATCAGTTCCATGGACTTTGAATTTATTCCTACATAATGCTGATCATATTCTTGTCTGATAATTGGATGGATGTCTGTGGTCGAAACTTTTCTTAACAGTCTCCATATTGATTTATATGCTGGTAGTCTCAGGTCGAAGACAACCGTATAGTCTGGTGTTTCATTTCCCGTTTGATTTCTGTCTTTTTAAGATACTTAAAAATCCCCCGGCGGGCCACATGTGACCCGCGGGCCGGTAGTTGGACCATCCTGGTGTAAAATATAAAAATATCGCCACGTAACTTTTATTGCATTTTATTCAAGTGAAAATAAATATATTTTTGTTGGCTGTTGAAATATGGTGGGATTTAACTTATTCAAATTTGTTTCTTCCATTTTTATGAAAACTGATTTGAAGTATTATTGCAATATTAGAAATTGAACAGACAAATATTATAATGTTTGTGGATTTTTAACGAATCTTCCCCGAATAGATTTGAACCACATATTTCTGTTCCACTTGGTATTGCATTCTTTATATTTAAGTCAAAATTTCACTATAAATACAATTTTGACACAATGTTGTGTAGTTCCTTCGGGTCAGTAATAATTTTAAGTGATTGTACTAATATAATTAATGTAACATAAAGGAGTTAAAATATGTTAATATGTTAATGTTTATCTTCCTGACTTTTATTATTTCTAGTTTTGTTGACTTTGCATATATGTTGGATTTAATTGTTGTCGATGATTAACATAACAACTAATATAAAAATATATCATTTGAGATCGATTTTATCTTTAGTTTTAGTAAGAAGTCAGGATCGAGACATGATGTGGTTTGATATCACTACAATTAATTAATAGGCCTATACTAAAACTCTGGGATTGCAAGCGCTTGCTTCGTTGTAATTTAATATCACTTCAATAATTGTATTATTAAAATGCAAGGATTGAAAAATGTAAATAAATAGAATAACCGTCGATAAATGTAAAGCTATGTCATAATTCCATTTTACCAATGCGCTTTCTTGCTGTTTATTAAATTGTTTAAAGCCCATTCTCGAAATCATTTGGGAAATGGAATTCCGGCAAAAACTCTTGGCGAAGCTCAGGATGCGTAAATTGACTTTCGGCGAAAGCAATGCCATGTCTGAATAACGATTCAAATTACGTCTATTTCTTTAACTCGAGCCCGTTTATTTGCGACAAAACGGCGAACGCCAAATAGCGTTAATGTAAGGATAATGCTTGTATGCTCGAGCATACAAGCGTTCACGTGACAGTGGTGCAAAATCTCAAGAAACGGTGAAAGCGCGGTTTGCGAACGGACTCTGTAGTGCCTCTCGGCGGTATATCAATTGTTTCAAGCCCGGCAACTTTACTTTTGTTGTTATCTGTAAATGAGACTCGCATGTGTGCCGATTTAACCCAGCAATAACCTCGTTTGACGCAACGTTGTAATCGCGTTTAGCCGTTATGAGACTCTTATTTAGATTCGCGAGGCCAAAATCGTTTTTGCACCCCTGGATTAGGCTTCGAGAAAAACTGATTTACAAATGGGAGTCCGTGAAAAAAAAACTATATTTACAAATGGGGGTCCGTGGCACAAAAGTTTGGGAACCCCTGGTCTGGGGGACGCTGTCCTAGAACCAAGCCAAATATTTTTCAATTAGGCTGAAAACATTTCGCGCCTTCGTCGCATATTGTCTTGTTTTCTCTGGAGGAATATTACAACATAACAAATGTCACATAAAGGCGGAGAACATTTCCAAACAAACGACGCTAAAACGATTTATTACGTCATTTAATTTGTGGTCCTTCATACATATGCTACAGGGCAAGCAACATAGCTAATTCGCCTATAGGTAAAAACTAGGATAAACGTAAAATGGAGAGTCTGGATTAACCATTAAGCACACTAAGCACGTGCTTAGGGCAACAAGGAACAGGGGCAGCACAGAAATGATAAATATAGTGACATCGTAAAAAATTGACCAATCATCAAGGTTTATGACTTTACGATTTATTCCTATTTTGCTGTAATTAATATTCAGTCAGTTTTATGTGTTGGTGAATGGCGTTTGCGTTGAAATTGTTATTTGCATGGAAATTGTTATGAATTTATTGTTGTTGTTTTTTTCGATAAAACGGAAAACTTAACTACCAATTTGTATTGTACATTCCATTTATAATTTTCCCAAACTTACTGAAAAGATTTTCGCGTGCCTTCGGCGCTCATTTCATTTCTTCATACTATTAACTAACTATTGAGGCTGTAAAATTTAATGCCCCTTGAATAATGGGTCCCCGCCATGCATAGGCTGTATATATGACCGTTGGTTCAACCTGTTTCGAAAACGGTAATCAACAGACAGATTGCACTTCATAGTTATACTATCGACACGAAAAAGAAGGTAAAATAACAATGCAAAATATATCTATTAAGCGCCACGTTCCCACTCTCAATGTAAGCCGCATAATTTTGAATCTCCTGCTAACTCGTCACATTTTTGTAGGATTCAAAATCAAACAACTTTCAAAGCCTAGACTAGGATTCAATTAATGTGTTATTCAGGGGTCGAAATCAAACAACTTGTGAAGCCCGGGTTAGGATTCAATTGATGTGTTTTTCAGGGGTCGAAATCAAACAATTTGTGAAGCCTGGGCTGGGACTCAATTATTGTGTTATTCATGGACCGAAATCAAACAACTTGTGAAGCCTAGGCTAGGATTCAATTGATGTGTTTTTCAGGGGTCGAAATCAAACAATTTGTGAAGCCTGGGCTGGAATTCAATTGATGTGTTTTGCAGGGGTCGAAATCAAATCTTTTGGATCTATGTCAGTTCATAAATGATGGTGAATTTAAAATAAATAATTATTATTCATCAGATAGGAAGCGACCGATATTTGATCGCCCAATAAAGCTTCTCACAAAGGGGCATGAAATTGAAATATAATTTCCTGGTTCCTGAGTTCACAATTCATTCATTGAATACAATGAGGGCTGCTTTAATGTTATTTACCATCTATAGAGCGACTGAATCTAAACATCATAAATAGCACAGAGCTTCAAACAAGGATGAGAAGAATCTATACATATTGAGAGTGTCTACTATTAACCATCATTTATATAAATAATGAACTTGTTATTATGTCAAGTGAGTTCTCATTGATTAGGAATTCATATATATTAGAGGGAATATCGATTTATCTTGAGGTAATTGACAGATATTTTAGATCGGACTTCGTAATGTTGGAACAAATGACTGGGAACGGATTGATGTGATTGATGGCTCGCTACTCCAATAATTGGTACAGTATGTTGTATTATAGTATAAACTACAGTATCATAATCTGAGTACCAAATAGGCCGAAAATGGTATGTACAGTTGTCCTGGTGCGATTGTTTGTGGGAAGTTGTCGTAGAACCGCCAACACATATGACAATTTATTGTATGAAAGAAGTTCATGGTAATATTTAAATTTGTAGAAATATTAGAGATTAGCGATGGAGTGGTTTTATGTTTTTGAACCAATGACATTGATACTACATGCATTGGAATTGGTGAAAATACTATTGATACAGAGCATACAGAATATAATATAGCATATGGCTCTTAGAAATTACACAGTGGTTAGTATACACAGAGGTTACCGTTTCCTCCCCACACATTGACGTAATATAACCTTTACATGTATAAAATAGTTAACATTTCAAAATCTTTGTCATAACATGAAGTGTGAGCATTATGTATTAGAGATAAGACATCATAGGTCTTACTACTATATTGAGTTCAAAATTTTGGGAATGCCTATCCCTAGTATGTATGTATGATAAACGTGCAGTGTTTAATGTCTGAGTATTAGTATTATTGTTGGACATCGAGACGTTATAGAATTCATATTTTATAGTTAAGTTGAAAGAATAATCCAGTTTTTGGAAAAATCCAGAGAATATATTTTCTTTATTTCGTTACACAACTATGCATGTATTTAGAAGTTGATTGGTATAACCATTTTCTTAGTGATAATCTCGAGTATAGATATCCAAGGTTTGTTTATTGTATTTGGGATAGTCGATTGTGACTTTTCCCTGCTTACACAGAAAATTGAAATTTGGTACATGTAAGATGTTACCTTATGTTAAAATATGGAACCCCGGTATATATTATTTGGGGGCTGGGAAAAATGAGGACCTACACGTTTTACCATATTAGGAAAAGTACGAAATAACATTGTATTTGGTACATGGTAAATATGATAGAAAAGTAAGAAATCCCAAGTATTTTAAGGATTAAATTCAATGTTTCAAAAATTAAGGGTTCAAATTGGGGTAACCTAGGAAGTTGAAACTGTGTAAGTAAGCAGAGCATAAAGAGAGTACAGTAAGGGCGAAATAGTATTATTCTATTTTGAAGTTGTTGTAATGGACCTTTCATAAGGTATATCTCCGAATTAATTTGAAATACTGTACAGATTGTATATATCATGTCACTTGATATGTAACTGCAATGATGCTTTATTTTACATTCACGTCATGTTGGCTCATTCTTCTCTCCATTTCTTCTGTCGTATTCGCTCAAGGTTTGTTTGATATTGCATTTTTATGATGATAATTAAGTTTTCAATATACTGAAAGGATCAATTTATTGATGATATTATTTTTGAGAAGATGTAACACCATCTAAACATGAATAGTTTCGTAAATAGTAATAGTCCAGGAGAAGAAATTTTACCTTAATCTGAGACTTATTTATTCTGCAGCTCATAATCTCGCTTGTCACAATATGCATTGGCATTGGTATATTGATATTCAAATGAGATAATTGATATTAAATGCAATTTGATACCTTTAATGTTCCCCGCGTGACTCCTCAACTATAAGAGCAACATTTTAAAGACTTACCAAACTTACTTTTAATATATGCAAATATAAATTAAAACCACAAAATAAATATACTTCAAAATACATTGAATGAAAAATTAACCAAACTTGATTCATGTTATAATTTTTGTTAAATACTCAGCGAGAACCGTAATTGTGGGAAGTTATACTTTGGTGAGATTCGACCTCACAAAAACCTTCACAGCAGCAAAGTCCGCATGTGAAGATAGGAATGCTTCACTTGTGAAAGTATCCGATTCTAAGATGACAGAGGCTGTCAAGGATGTAATGAGGTCGGTAGATTTATTAATTCGTGAAGTGCAAATGATCCAGATACGCAGTTCATGTAATTTAAAATTCGGCAATATTTATTATTGCGTCATGATGGCTGAACATCTGGTTTATACACATTCCAAAACTGTTACTGCGATAACTTCGATCAATCTCTATAAAATGATTATGTTTCGGTTTGAAAAGTAATCTTAATGCAAGTAAATGCATTCAATAAAATATATTTTTATTCCTGCAGTGAGGGACCATACCAATGCTGGATTGGACTCCAGGATGTTGGAACAGATGACTGGAAATGGACTGATGGAACAGCTCTTAACTACAGTAATTGGTAGAATATATTTTTATAGCTTGAAATGTCCCTTTATTGAATAGCAATTAGTCTACTCGTAAGACAAACCTAATATGTAGAAGACATTAGTGATTCCAACATGCGAAGCTCCAATAATTCAATGAAAATAATGAAATTTGTAGCATTACCGATTAGCGTTTGCTTGATTTCACAATTTCAGGAACAAAAATGAGCCAAATAATCCAAATACAGAAAAATGCACTGTTGTGCATGGGACTGGAAAATGGAATAATGATGGCTGCAGCAAGAGACATTGGTATGTTTGTCAGACTGGAGGTAAGTCCAATTATCAATCAGGAGAAATATTGATCCGATATAATATAGCATCCATACCTATATTCACTCAACTTATATGAAATAACTGTGGGTTCGAACTTATATGAACTATAGTTAATAACTACTTCCCATATGAAAATATTTAACATCGAGTAAGCGAAGACCAATTTCATTTCATTTTATCAATCACGAGGTTGCTGCTCCGATGTAACATATTATTCATATATATCTTCATTGTAAATTACTTTTTAGATTAAATTGTTAGTATTACAACAGTTGTTTGGAACAATGTGTTTCTCATACATATAACTGACTTCATGGTCAAAAACTACTACACATTTACTGTACTACACATTTATCAATAAGTGTGAGATAAACCTTTTTGTGTGTTTCACAGATCCCTGCACCACGAACCCATGTAGAAACGGAGAAAGTTGTTTAATATCGTCCTCTTTTCCATATTATGAATGTACTTGCAAGGCTGCGTATGAAGGAAGTGGTTGTTCCGGTGAGTTCTTGTTGGATGTAAAAGTTGATTTTGAATAAATGAACTAATAATTTCATACTCAGTGATACAATATGGATACATTATACATGACCCATTTATGAGATATCGTTTATTTATGCATGGATGTATCAAGTTATATTCATTGTAAAATCCATTCACATAATATGTTTTCCAGTGTACGGTTCACCAACAATAGTGAGCACAGAAGTGAATGAGTGCAGATTCAACGGAAGTGTAAACATTGCGTGGAAACCGAATAACCAAACCGTATCAATTTCGCACAGGTTAATAATATCATCATGTCTTATAATATGTGATATTTTAATTGTGAATTTATGTGATGTTCGTTATGGTATTAGCGCAAAGAGAATGACACATACACTGTAAGTTTCAAGTCAAAAATTCCAATGTAAACAACGACCACAGGACAAAACGTCCAATGTATAAAATGTCTAATGCCAAAACGTCAAATATATATAACGACCAATACCTAAAATGTCCCCGGAAAAAAAAAAACAATGTGGCAGTGTGAATAAAATTAAAATTTTAATCAATTTTCGAGTTAAAATATTAGTGTAAAATAAGTGAAATTATGTTTTCGAGAAGATACGTGTGATAGCTTTTTAATTCTAATCCTGTACTTTGACCATGCAATATGAAGAAAAAAAATTGATATCTTGGATATGATTCACTTTTACGAACGAAAATCCTATGACATGTGATGAAAGAAAAAATCCACTTATTACTATTTTAACCGTGGCTTGGAATAATACAGCATTTCGGTTTGAAATAAAAAAATATTTAATTTGTATCTCAATGTGTCTTGTCTATAACTGCTTGCATATATATCGAGTATGAATTATATTTCACGCATGTGAAACTGAATTATTTCCGTTAATGAGTTTATATAATACAGAAGAATACAGTTGCAAATTGAGGATTTTTCAGCAATGAGCATTCCTATTTCAAACAGATTTGCAGTGGAAAAAATTAATTCAACTGGTGATGGATCTTCATCAATGGTCAATGTTACACCAACAGGGAAGGAAGTGCAATACCTATTGCTCAATGATCTCCTGCCATCAACAAATTATTCAATCAAGGTGAAAAAAATGAATTTCATTCATCGGCACATGCTGTTAAGCCTACCAGGTGTTGCTGTCCCTACTTCGCTTTCTATTTGTTACCAATGTCAAACCAAGGATGTATTATCAATTTATCATAGTTAAAAGTAAATAATGGTGATTTCGTCACGTTATCACAAAAATGATTAGACTAGCACTTTAAAAAAGAGAATCCCCTGAGTTTCGACATTAATGACTTCATCATACTAAAAATTGCATGCAAATATGGTAAATATATTGTTTAACCACTCTAATTACATAAGTGAAATAGTAAGTAAAATAACAGAGAACATATATTCCAATACAGCAAACTAATTAGTTTCATACTTATGGGAATTACATTTTTCTTCAGATTTTGGTATGTCCTGACCAGTGCATTGAACAACTCAACGCTTCTGTAGATATTACTACAGGTGTAGGAATCCCTGCACCAGTGATAGATCCAAAAGTTCGCCTGAATGCAAGCCAGAGAACCTGTGACGTCACATGGGCGTGGCCACAGTCTTCTCAAAAGGAAATAACATCGTTCAAGGTGGATTTAAATTGCGAGGCTTCAAACAATGCACTACCCTTATCTAGCCTATCAATCGAGAGCACCCTGATGAAATACAGTCATTGTTGTCGGTTTAAATCAATCTCATTCTTAATATTAAAGTTCAACCGCTTCATCAATGTTACATATCTTGTGAGCAGTCTTGCATATATATTTGTGTCACCATTTATTCCGAATAGAATTTATAGATTATTTTTTACCTTATTCCATTTTCAAAATCGCAACTTTGTCACTTTTTGTTCACAAACTTGATTTATATATAGGTGAATGCGAAATCAACATTCATTTATCATCCACTGAATGTTGAAGACAACCAGTTTGAAGACAGCTTCAGCGTTTCTGGAGAATATCTCGAATTTAGCGTTCCAGTTCAACCACACCGGAACTATTCAATCCACGTACAAGCCAAGAACTGCGCTGGAGAGGGAACAATGATTAGAGGAAATGGAAGATGCGTAACCAAGGGAGCAGGCGAGTATTATGAATACTCAATATTTCAATCATTGCTACGGGAATCACCTATGGATAAGATCCACATCGGGGCGCCAAATTAGTTTCTTGTTCTCCAGAGGTTTGAAGCAAATAAATGAAGTTAATTATACTATTTATCAATTATTATGATGCACCCATCCCTTGTTTTCGTTTGAATACCTTAAAAATAATAACGTTGATTATTTTCAGCCCCGTATCATGTTCCTGTCCCAATTGCATCTGAAAAATACGAGGGAAAAACTCGAGAAATAACTTTGATTCTACCAGATGAGTCGAAAGGGTTAATCAGGTGAAAATATTCATAAGCATATCATGAATCATTATTTGAAATATTCGATGGAAGTGTGAAAGAATATTTTTTAGGGGAGAGAATGTGATATTTTCACTGATACCTCGCATGTTTGTTTTGTAATATCTTGTCTTTTTCTCATTTCAGTTGCATATTTGTGATTGTGAAATTTGGTGAGAGTTCGACGATTAAATCAACGTTTGAATTGGAAGACCTGATGAGAGTGAGCTCTGCTGCGATTAATGAAATAGACGATGGAGTAGAATATCTTGCAATAGCGGTTCAAAGGTAATAAGGCATGTAATGTAATGAACAAGATATTTCAAAGAATATTTTTCTTCATGCATGGTTCTTTGCAAATAAAAATCTTGATTTAATAAACAATAAATGTTTGTCTAATCGAAAGGAATAACTATAAATCGTTATGATAATAATGTATTTTATTGTTTAACAAAGCAACACCAGGATTATGAAATGCAATGGAAATATCGACTAAACTGGTGAAAATACCCCAGCAGTAAATTTCATCTAAAATAATCAATATTGGAAGGGCACTGGTTTCTATATTCGTTTTTTGTTGTTGTTGCTCTTATCAAATTGTAACTAATGTATATGATTTTCTACATATACTGTATAAGAGGTGACCAAAAAAAGGGTTAGAAAAAGTTAAAACTTTAGTAACAGAAAAAAATTGTTAGGATTAGTGTGGAAGGGCACTGGTTTCAATATTCGTTTTTTTGTTGTTGTTGCTAATATCAAATTGTAACTAATGTACATGATTTTCAACATATACTGTATAAGAGGTGACCCAAAAAAAGGTTAGAAAAAGTTAAAACTTAAGTTACAGAAAAAAATTGTTAGGATTAGTGTGTAAGATTGGGGGGTGCATGTGTTAGGTTAAATCTGGGGTGTATGTTTGACGTAAATACTGTTTATATGTACATATATTGCGACTACGCAGAATGCCTTTAAAACATTGGAAACCCTAGGACACTGATAAATACCTCAGCAAAAGTTTGAAAAATGTCGGGCTTCTAGCCCCTGATGGTCCCCTAGTCAGCCTTATGGGTGATAATACGGCTCTGGTCCAAATACATATCATCATCAGTAAAATTACTTCAAATATTTTCTAGGTCTGATATGTCCGATACTTCCTCTAAATTACTTCTTGGAGATGAAAATACAACCTCTTGTGACGTTACTCGGAAAAATGTGATCAGAAGGAAGAAGAGAGAAGTAGCTGCATTTAGTGCTCGGAATTGGGCGATCAAGCAAGATATTACATACAGGTATTTTGGATAGGGACCAGGATAACATATTTTATATATATATATACACCAACAATAATTGGTCCAACATGTTAAATGATCATATTTGGCTGTTTATATTATAGATAACATATTTCAGTATATAATGAATAAAATTGATGGGGAACCAAACAAGCTGAAATTTGAATTTGAATTTGAAAAATAATATATAATCCTTGCTAAAATTGTTTGACCTACTGACCTAGTGCAGGCAATTGAATTTTATTTTTGTGGATGTATGTACATGTGTGTGTGTGTGTGAAACGGTAACGATTATGACACGATAAGACCAATGGTCATATGGAACATATGGGAATCAAGTAAGCTATCGCCTAGCTGGACGAATGATATCTTGCGGAATTAAATTATATTCTTTCCATATTTTTTATAGTTATTATGCAGTCACTGCGACACCTACCGACGACAAGATTCTCTTTCAAACTAGTGATATCGAAACCTTTATGAATACATCACCAGAACAGGTTACAGGTAAGTGCTCTACGAGTTCTCATCAATAAAGTGAAACAATTTCATACACTTTTTCTAATATTTTTGGTCTAATTTTGGAATAGGAATAACATGTTATAATTTCAGATCAACAGAAAATAATATGCTTGAATATGTAAGCTACTATCAGACTTTTATATTTCAGGCTCTGCCACGATTTCCATCACCCTTTCAATCGGTTTCGCATTTCTCATTATTTCTATTATCACTGCTGCGTTGATCGTACGCAGGAGAGGAAAACGAACTGTGAAAGTAAACGAAGACATAGTAGTCGTTTACGAGGGAGCTGGGACTTCCCATTCAACCAAGGTTGAAATTGCAGTGTGCGACAACGAAACTAAAGTTCAAACTACTTCGCACTCCAAACCAGGTATATTTTCAAAATCAATGTAATACGGTTACCTTACCCGCTCCAGCTTCAAGTTTGAATTATTATGAATGAAATATAGAAAATCTTCAAAAAAATATTATGTTAGATCCTTTAGTCCAGCGCTTCTCAACCGGTGGGCCGCGAAGCTATTTCAGGTGGGTCGCGAACAGGCCAAAATGTCAGTACAAAAAGCGAATACTTTTATCAACGCGTGTTGAGTATAATTGAGTAGCATTTAAACTCTTTCCATGCGGTGAATTATTTCTAAAAAAGTTCCCCAGTGCGGGGACATTTTTTCGCTTTTGTACCTGATTCACTAAAATTTTTCTCGAAGCCGTTACATACACCACAGAGCGTCCACTCGAGTATTTCATTAAAGCTTATATCAGCCGCTTTCGAAATGCGTATTTCCTCTTCTTCATCAACAAATCAGAACCTAGTGGTCAATTTACGTAAATAAAATATCTCTGCGCTTTTCCGCAGCCAACGGACATTTCGCCAATGGACGTTTAGCCAACGGACATTTACCCAACGGACATTTAGCTAACTTTTTTTCAATTTTTTTTTTCATCAAAAATTGAACCTTACCATCATAACCATGAAGCTACCACTACCCTAACCCCCATACTAATTCTAACCCTCATCCTAACCCATACCCTCGTACCTGAAGCCTAACTCTAACCCTAAGATATAATTTTAGATTTTTTTTTGAGAAAAAAAAATATTCGAAAAAAAAGTTGGCTAAATGTTCACCCCTGAAATATTGGCTAAATGTCCGTTGGATAAATGTCCGTTGGCTAAATATCCGTTGGCTAAACGTCCATTGGCTAAATGTCCGGATACCATGCACCACAGATCGCTCACTCCAGTATTTCATCAAAGCTTTTATCAGTCGCTTTCGAAATGCCTATTTTCTCTTTTTCATCAACAAGTCACATAGTGGTCAATTTACAAAACAAAAATGACCTCTGCGCTTATCCGTATTCATGTGTGCGGGAAAAATAGGAAAACAAAATCAAATCAGTCAACATATGATTTGGAAACATATACGTTATATTTATGTAGAGTTTCGTCCGCCAAACGTAATTCGGCGGGTAGCTAGCCGAAATTTGCTCAGTGCGGGACGTAGTTCACTAAAATATCTCTCAAAGACGTTATATACACCACAGAGCGTTCACTCGAGAATTTCTTGAAAGCTTATATCAGCAGCTTTCCAAAAGTGTGAAGTATTTGCTCATTTTATCAACAAGTCCTAGTGGTCAATTTACAAAAATAGAGTTTTTCATATTTATTGAGTGCGGGAAAAATAGAAAAACACATGTAAGAGCCTGAAATCAGTCATCATATGACTTACGAACATATACGCCACATTTTGTAAAGTTTTCATCTCCCAAACATAATACGTCGAGAAGCAAGCCACAATTTGCTAGATCGATTGCGCGGTTATTGGCGTACACAATGAACGCATGGTTGTGTATGTGGCCGCACGATATGAGCCACTAAACTAGTGGGCCTCCAAAAAATGTCAATTAAAGTGGACGCCGAGTTGAAAAAGGTTGAGAAGCACTGCTTTAGTCCATAAGAATGAATAATTATGAATACCTTCTTTTGAATTCCACATTCATTCAAATATTCCTTGAATATTTCAAAATATTCTAACTTATCTTTCCCATCACATACCGTTTATTGCATTCCATCCAAGTTAGTAAAAATTAATGAATTGAAAAAATCATCCAGAAAAATGAAATGTTAGATTTCTTGAATTAATCCATATAGTGGATAATGGAAGTTATTTACCAACATCTTTCACTTCATTATTTTCCTTATCCTCTTCATTTTTCTTATATAGGAGAAGATCACCTTTATTCTACGATCCAGAACAGCCAATATGAGAACGTTGAACTCGCAACTTCGTAAATGTTCCGAAAAAGATAAATAACTCTTAGATTTCGAGTGACATAATTTCACCTTTAAATTCATTTGAAATAGAATCCCTTTCGAAAATTGCTACTGATATAAGTTATTTTTGATCTGAAATATTTTAAATATTTTCTAAAAATCCAAATTTAACTCATCCAGCACATACCTTTTATTGCATTCCATCCAAGTTAGTGAAATATAATATAATTTTGTTCTTTTCATTATTATGAAAACTGATTTGAAGTATTATTGTAATATTCGAAATTGAAACACAAATATTATATGTTTTGTGGAATCAAAACGAATCTTCTCGGTATAGGATTAAAATGACTTATTTCTGTCAACTTGATATTGTATTCTTTATATATAAGTCAAATTGTTTAGCTATTGACACAATTTTGAAACATTTTGGTGTATTTTGATTTGGGTCAGTAATGATGTCAACTGAATGCATACATTTTAAATTGATATAACATATTGAATATGCGTCGATATTTCTGAATGACATTGATTATTTTCCTGACTGAAAGTGATTCTTGTTTTAGTCATTTACCATTACATATAAATTAAGCCTGATTATATTATAAGTAAGACGACATGGCCGAGACATGATGTGGTTTAATATCATTAAAAAAAATCTATATAAACTCTGGAATCGCATGCTTACTTGTTTGTAATTAAAAATCACT
>JAUELA010129321.1:0-15386 GCA_031471845.1 Boltenia villosa | reverse complement strand
ACGCTCACAACGCGATCGCTGTATTGTACTGAGACACTTCATGGTTTTCTTTGTTAAAATTATATTTTGCTGTAAACGTTCATGCATGTGAAATACACGCATACTATAGAGATGGGGTCGCGAGTAGTCACATAATTCGACTTTTTTTTAATTGGGGTCGCTTCAAAAAAAGGTTGGGGACCACTGCAGTACAGTATGTGATGCGGAGGAATGAGTATTTAACAACCTCTCTCAACGAAACGCTCGTGACTCATTGCAGCTGCATAGACACAGCGGCACGAGCAAATCAAACCCGTAAATCCGGGGTCTCGTAAAGCGAGGTATACCTGTACATCAAATCTAATCTTTTATTTTTGAATAAACATTTTATATCATTACCGAACTAACATCAAGAAAATTAAGTGCGTGCGTATGACATCAAGGAAAGGGTCGCCACACAATCTCTAGTTTTGTTTTCGTGAAATCACGCCTTTAACTCCTTCACTGCTACCCATTATTTGTAATGTGAGGTTTATCTACCTTTGCTGAAAAAGCTTTTAATAATGAAACATAGACATTAAGGAGTCGATAAACAACACTGTCAAGTGAGGCACACAATTTTAAGGATGCGCTTAGGGTACCACGTTGGTCTCAATCAAGATCTGTTTCAAATTATCGAAGTTTGTTTCTGAATGTTTTCAACATCTCGACAATGTGTGTTTTAAATTTAATTAATTATTCACTGTCGAGTACATACAAAATTACATTAATGAATGAGATTATAAAATATTAAGTTTCTTCATTATATAGCAAAGAAAGATATTTACTATTATCTCCTGTTGTAACCGGAACAGATTCACTCTGCTGTGGAAGATCTTCCTTGTATTTGCCCCCATACAACGCACGAACTTTGAAGATATATTTCGTGTTTGACTTCAAATATTTCATCGTGACTTTGTTGCTCGTGGTGATGATCATTCTCTTTTTGCCGCTTTCTGGAACTGCTCGAACCTCGTATTCGTCCGGCATGCCTGCGTCTGGTTCCTTAAATGAAACATCAACCCATCGTACTTTGTTTTTTGAATTCAAGGAAGCAGTCACATTCTTTGCAACTCGCAATCCACCTGTCAACAATAGAATAATAATTTCATGAGTAGAATAAATATTTTGAATAGTTGCACACTCCAGTTAACAATGGATAGCAGGTTTTCAAGTAACACATTTAATGAGGTTTGAGCTAAAGCTTTACCAATCAGGCAATTTTCCTTTATTGCCAAGAGAGTTTTGTCGTGATTTTCATCAAGTTTTTCCACTTTGACGATGTAAGTGCAGCCGATTCTTATTCCATCATCTGGACCAAGCCTGATCCAATTCACATCGGTTTCCTTTTGAAACTCTTTGATAGTTTCTCCGCTGATAGTTGTGATGTACTTGGCTGTACATGCTACTGGATCCCATTTGAAATCGACATTACTGCCCACAACGTCATGATAAATATTGAATTCTGAAAGAAAACACGTATACACATTAAACATGTAAGGCATTGAAAAGCACATTTCATCCATCCTATTAATAAAGACTTCTTCCTTTCAGAAACTAAAACCCACCAAAATCGGAATTAAATTTAGTTGCCCCAATTGGTAACTATATCCCATCTTTGTTAGCAACGCTCGTTAAATTTTTATTTGACTCACTTCGCTATGGTTGCTAATTCTTCCGAAATAACCAAATTATATTCTTCGACATATTTTTTGCTTTTCCACATCTTCGATGTTAATGAAATTTCCGAAGTCATGTGACTTTTTCCTGTGACTTTTTTGCTAGGGAAAATGTGATCTTTTCCGGGGTCACATTTTGTGGGTCACATTTTTCCAGAAATCAGTGACATGGTCGTCGTTTGCTAAGGAACCGAGGCATCCTTGCGATAGCCCTCGGGTGAGCAATCCTAACCGAGGAAGATAAGGGGAAATATGCCGCTCATATAGCTGCACCCACAACAATAATGTACTTTATCGTGAGGATATTTTAGTCCCCTGGAACATGCTAATTTTAAGTATATTATGGTAGAAATATAAATCCCCATATTTCAATATCAATTGTTGGCTTTAGTGTCTTCATTAGACTTACCTATTGTTTTTGGCGACTCGTAAATAACGATAGTTGGCCCAGTTCCAATGGACGATCCCATTCCAGAATCACCAGAATATAAGCCTGAAAGAATAGTAGACATATTTCAAAATAATATTGAACAAAGGCTATAAAAAATTCGAGAATGAAAACTTCGCATAATTTTACTCTATTTTTTATCTCGTTTACATTGTTCATACCTGAATACTGATCTTTCGGGACGGCATCGTTGCTGATTGTCGATAGTATTTTGGACTCTTCTGAAAATAAAATCATGACATATTACCACAGAAATTTTAGGTTTATATAATTTCATAACTTTACTTTACTTATCCAAACCCTAAACCTATCACTAGCCCAAATCATGCAACACTAATGCACTTATATTGTGAGCATTTTTGTAGTCTCCGCAAGAACAATAATATTAAGTGATAGTAGAAATATTAATCCCTGTATTTCGAAATCCATTGTAGTTAGTGTTCTCATAAGACTTACCCATTGTTAATAGCGGCTGATGCATAACGATATTTGATCCAGTTCCAATGGACGATCCGTACCCGGAATCACCAGAATAGGACCCTGAAAGAACCATAGAGAAATTGTATAATACTATCAAACACAGGTTATATAAGATTCTAGAATCAAAATAAAATCGGTAAACCTCATTCTTTTTAAACCTTTTCATTGACCATACCTGGAGATTGATCTTTAGGGGCGGCCTTGTTGCTGGTTGCTGATGTCGACTGTGTTTTAGACTCTTCTGAAAAAATGACTTTCCATTTTACCACAGAAAATTAGGAGTTTGTATTTCTATAAATATACTTACTTGTTTCAATGTATTCTGACATTCCAAAATATCTTTCTTTTATATCGGAAGAGATCGGAATCACCACGAATTGGTAGCGAGTGTCGGGCATGAGATCGTTGAATACAACTTTGGTTTCATCTCCTGGAATAATGACCGATTTGCTTCCTTTTTCACCAACAGCAAACACTTCAAAGCTTCCCACAACGTTTGAGGTTTCTGGTTTGTCGAAGGTTATTGTCACCGTTCCATTGGTTGCGTATTCCATCGAATCGATTCGGATATTTTTGGGAGTACGATCATCTGCAATGAAAGGTTTAATTTTTGAACTAATGTGTGGACAGAGTGACAAATATTGTAATGACATTCAAGAGAATCATTGGCCACTTCTTACCTTCATTTTCTTTCACGACCAAGATTGGCGACTGGCAATTTGTCAAAAAATCTTTGCTGACACTGTGAGAAAATAGTTGAATATTTGTTTTCAAATAATATAAACATCAAAAAGAAACTAAAATATGGATGAGTTAGCAAAGTTACTATTTTTTTAATTACTTACTTTTAAATATATCACGGAAAGATGCCGATTATAGCAAGATCATTGTCTTTCATGGGGAGTATTCAAGAATTCGATTATTAATCATCGAAAGAAATATTTCTTAGCCTAAAGTTGAATAATCTATACTTGATATTTATACATACTCGGTAATCGATTCCAATTTTATATTTTCAAGGAATTCTTTGATGTCGGAAAGCACCAGATCTCGTGCAAGGAAAAGTGCAATTTCCTGGAATTCTTTGAGCAAATTGTCGAAATCAGGATTCTCTCCTTGTGGTATTCCAAGTTCTAGTATCACGCTCCCATCGTAGATAGCCCTTAAGTTTATATTAGGCCAAAGTTTCCGCACTGCTATGTAGGCAATTCCGCCTACAAAGGCCCCAATACCTAGATATTTGCAGAATGAAATGAATGCTTGGTTTTGTGCCACTTCTGTAACGAAAGTTCCCAACTTTTTTATATTCCCAACGACGTTATCGGTTTCGTAAGAGAATGGACCAGCATGCAGGGAGAAGTTGTTTTCTAGAATCTTGTACTTAAACTTGATGAACTTTGTTTCATAGTTCATGGACATTATGGATTTTAATGCTGAAAGTGACAAAACATATTTAAAAACATTTTGAAACAATATCAATTTCTCTTTCTATATAGTGACCTCGTCCTTAATATTTAATCATATTCTCAGTCAGTTCCATCCGAATTAAGTCGTCCAAGGTATATATGGAAACTTTCAATACTTTTGTTGACAGTAGTACAATATATCCGATTCGATTAAAACTTCAACATATTTATGTACCATGTCATTGCTGGGATTCGGATCAAAGACTCACAAAAACAGAAACCATGTGTTGCAGCACTGTCAAATACACAAGCCACATGCGACCTGCGCCCCATTTGCTACTCAAGGTGTAGTTAGACACAAAACGAAAGCTATTTTTACAAGCATGAACTGTGATGCTTGGCAAAATGTGAAAGAAAATTGCCCTTGTAGTGAATTACCAGACGTACTAAAACTATGCATTCTGCAAAGTGATTTCCAGATCAGACTGACTGATGATCAAACTCCGAAGTAAATATGTTACTGATTGTCGATAAGATCACAATAAACAGACATGTAGCGAACCTTTCACATTAAGTAAAGTTTAATTCTCATATTTCCTCATTAATAAATTAAAACAACTCATAACATACCCTCAAGGAAAGTTGAAACTAGTTCATCCAAAACCAATATCAAATTGTTTACAAATATTTGTGTGAGAGAATAATTTAATTAATGTCACCGACTTAATCAGCAATATCGACCATAAAGTCTCAATTTCTAGGTCAAGCGACGACATTTGCAGTGTTAATATCAAAATATCAACCACAATGCCATGTAACCAACAACCCGAAAAAAACGAAGAAAGAATACCGTTTTTAAACAAGTTTGAAGAATTTGTTTTACAGAATCGAGCTCGGGGAGTAAAATCATAATCTGCGAGGAAAGGAGACGTCCAAACCAACCGAACAGACTCAAACCCTAGACGAAGAAATTTCATGCTACTCTCAGCGAACTTTTTGCTACATCGAACAAAGTCCGGCCAATTTATTTGATTTTGCTGACTGTATATCTAAGGAAATTAAAAATTTATCAAGACTGAAAATTAAAAATTTCAATGAAGCATTAAATATTTTACTTTGCGTAATCTTACGACTACTTACATCAAATTTATTGCATTTTTTATATACAAAATCTCAGGAAAAACACTCTCCATTCTGCAAACAGCGACATTTTCGTCATAGATCACTATTCGAATCCCCGAAGCGAACTATACTAACCAAGTTACCCCACATATGAAGAGATACTTCGTTACGTCGAAAAATCTTTCTAGACGCCAAAAAATCAACCAATCTAAAGACTTCGACGAATTTTAACAGATGTGGCCGGAATATCAAGTCAACGGTCGTGGAGAATCAAATTGTATGTATGCATAAGGACATATAATCCTTAAGCAAACGATTGTGAAAGAACATTACTACATGTTCAAATCAAAGGTGCTTTAAATTTCACACAGCGCCGATATATTTCGGCTATATGCCTTATTAAGCAAGAAAAGAGGTAATAAAACTCAAACAAATGTTCTTGCCGCACAAGCCGCTCGCCGAATTTGCTTCCATGCATATTCAAGCACGATATATATATAGAAAGCTGAAGATGATGCCAGCCTCTGCAATGAAGATTTTAGAAGAATTATCAAGCTGAAGATGAATGTCAGCAATGATTATTTAAGCAAGCTGAGTGTATTTACAAGTACCTGCCCTGCTAAATCGGGAAATTTTGAAGAATGATTATTGAACCAAGACTAAACACGATTTTTGTGTGCCTTCAATTTTAGTGTCGACATATATTTACTATTGATCCTATATTATTATTGATTATATTATTATTATTTGTTTAACCATCGTGGCGAAGTCATGAGTATTAACGTCTGAAGACGGATATATCCTCCTTTCGCACGCGATCAACTATAAACCAATTTTCTCCAACGAACAAACAAGAATATTATCATTAGTTCCCCAGCCCCTCCGGCCTGCACACAATGAAAAACGCAAAACATTTTTTCGTAATCTACTTTAAGACTCGTTTGTGACAACAAACACAAGAAAATTAATTCACTAAGGTATCATTGCATGCAAAGCCACGTGCATAACAAAGCATGCAAATTTATTGTGCGAAATTGCCCGTATGCGATGAATTTATTTAGTAAAATCATTCAGATTTGGTTAATCTCTCATAAATCTGTTCAATTTTCTGTCATTCTTTCATTTCATTAAGTTCTGCCAATATATAATTGATTGATAACCATGTATGGTATAAAACAATGATGCATGATAATATTACATAGTCTTTAAATTATGTAAATTGTCCAAATGTTTTAGACACAAAGCGGCCTTTACATTATTACATTTAGTGTGCTTCAAGAGCATAAACATCGTATTGCCAAATATCTTCAATATTTAAAAAGGCTCAATTTTTCCGTGATCAAGTAAGTACCTTAGTAAAATGCATATTATTCCTATATTTCCAGTACTTTTTGAGTGGACGGTGATTTTATTATTTTCAATTTTCTGCTTACTCGTTATTCTCAACATTTTGTAATTTCACGATCCAGAAAGACAAAGTTTTATGTGGAGCAAAAATTTACAGCGAGGCCCTAATAATCATTCTTGGTACCTAATTGAACGCAAGCGTGACCCCGAACGATCAAAACCAATGCGCCTTGAGTGATATGTTTCGCTGGCATATACTATAAGGTAGCTAGACTTTCGACACACTGTCCTACATCACATGAAGCCATGCACGGATCCCAAAAGCGATCACCCACCCCTCCCCCTTACGTAGATTCCTAAACGATGTGCTTTAAAGGCATGTGTAAGGAAATTTCAATCGAATTCAAGCAAAATGCTGGAATCTTAAATGTTACCATGCAAGTGAAGTCCAATTCTATTATGGCAAATCTTTACATGTTTTCAAGCATTCCAACATCGACATCAACACTGTGTTTGCGTGCGATCAATATAAGCGACGCGAACAAAATGAGATATAAGTCAATGCTGTCGTGATTCTTTCCATGGTAACTTGCAAACAATGTATTATATCAGAAATTATGTTAACACACGAGTCACATATGATTATATGTGCTATGTAATTTATTTTCCGAGTACTTGGAAAGTACAGTACCGATCGATCTAACATCGACAGCTTATTAGATACCAGGGAAATTGGGTTTCTTGTTAAGTAATCCAGATACCATTCGAATAGAACCATAATGGATAAAATAAAGGGATGATTAATGGGAGAGAAAAAAATTATATCCTCTAATGAAAATTCCCTCAGACATATGATTACGTACCTATGATAGCACACAATGGATTACGTCACAAATGATGAAACATGCAGAAACCTATAAGTTCCTAATATAGTCAACATTGAAAAATTACAAAATTAATTTCAAAAATATTTCATG
The DNA here is from genome assembly GCA_031471845.1 of Boltenia villosa. Classification (NCBI taxonomy): domain Eukaryota; kingdom Metazoa; phylum Chordata; class Ascidiacea; order Stolidobranchia; family Pyuridae; genus Boltenia; species Boltenia villosa. Next base: position 7,909 of record JAUELA010129321.1, on the reverse strand, counting down.
TGTAGAAAGAATAGACGCCGACACGTGTTATTTGGCCCTCTTTATAGAGAGTAACAAACATAAAACAATATGCGCTCGATGGTGCCTCTCTTGGTAGTATATTTATTTGAAAATCCACCCCCTCTTTGGAGCATTTGGGGGTGAAAAATCCCGGAAAACTGACTAAAAATAGTCACTTCACCAACTCAGACATGTACAATAAAAGTCACATAAATCACCGAAGGATACAAAAGGGAAATCAATGAATCATAACATATACAGATAGAAATACAGGGTATAATTAAACTACATATTGGTATGGGCTAGTATGTGGTGATTGGACTGAGAAATATTGAGTGATTGTAACAAATCCTAATCTTAAAAAAAGTATAGGGGGTAAGTAAGGTAAGTAAGTAAGTTTAAAGATTCTGGCGGATACAATTTATGAGCAAGAATAACCTATCAATTGAGCAATCCACCTTGAATGCAACCGCCATTTCAACTATTATTATGCAAAATGGCGACACGACAAATTTACATTTTTCCGACATGCTGAAATTCGACAATATTCATTCATGTATTAAAATAGTTCAATGAGATTAATATATTAACCTACGCTGCATCTAAACAATGGGATCAGGACAACACAATAATACATACAATATATTATATTTCTCCCTGTATGACAAAACAACAAACAATTTCTCCAAAACATCAATTCTGATGTTAAAACATCAACGCTGGTGAAGGAATCGATTGTGGTGAAAATATATCAGAAATATACAATAAAAATATCGGAACTGCGTGAACCACAATTATGATTCTTCCCTCGGAAATTTGCGTCTACATCAGCGGTTCTCAAACTGGGGTCCGCGGTCCCCTATGGCTATTTGCGGTTATTGTCAAGCCCCATTTTTTGCATTTTTTTCTGTAAATTTGTGTGCCTGAATTCCTTAAACTAGGGACTGAGAGCATTGCATAGGCAGGGTTTTATTTTTAAGTGAGAGAGGTGTTGCACGCTGAATGTGGTTATCAGTTAAATATATGGCGCCCCAACACAGAAACAAATGTATATCCGACCCCAAGAATGGTGTAGTGCTAATTCCGCGTGATGCGTAAATAGTCGGCCAGAGTAAATTTTGAAATTGAAGTTAGGATTTAGAAATTACTCGTACTCTTCATTAATTATCTGCCTTCATTTAATTCAAGAACAGTTTATTGATTTGATTAATGATAGGGTGCAAAACTTATTTTTCGTGAAATGTCTTGTAGTGATTTTGGGATTGAAATGGTACAGTCCTATTCCGATGCTGCAAAGATGGCTCTAAAAGTGTTGATTCCATTAGCAACCACCTATGAGTGTGAGACAGCGTTTTCTACACTACTTTCCATCAAAACAAAATCGCGAAGCAGATTAGAGGAGACAAATGACATGAGAGTTGCACTGGCCAAAGCAAAGCCAAACCTAGTTTAGGTAAAAGATTGTAAAAAGACTGCCACGCAGCAATCTCAAAATAATTTGAGAACCACTGGTCTACATGTAATAACCAAACACGGCATCACTCGGACTGTGGATATGAAAAAAGTACAAGATTGGAACTGCGTGAACCACAGTGCTTCTCTCGGACGTATTTGTTCTCTCGTTTTTTCGCTTTATGACGAAAGAATGAAGAAGTAAAGAATCATTACATTATATTAACCATTAACTTAAAACATCAGGGGGTGCTGCAGTTCCGCAGTGCCTCTACACGAGCCGCGCCTGGTCTGATTTATGTTATATAGTAAAGTAATTGCGTTGATTTATTTCCACAGAGCAGGCCCATAATGTATGAGTAAACAAAGTGGAACGATGATAACCATTGAGAGTTTTTTCTCTCACGTATGCGCTAGGGGTGTTGGATTAAGTTTCAAAATATCAGGGGTGTCGGGATATAAAAAGGTTAAGAAAAACTGTTTTGAACAAAACAACCACGTGTACATACCAGATCCCGAAAAAGTGCCCATCAGTGAATATTACAAATTTGTCAAAGGAGGAAACTGCTCATCATCCCCTTATTATGTTAATCTAGCACTGCTCACAACCCAACCACCACCACCACCGGCCAAACTTATTTACCGAAGTTTACTGTTTTGGAATAGTTTGAAATTGTTTGGTTGGTCACGTGGTTTGTGATATATACAAAGCTGAGCACACCATGACTATTTCCTCGACAATTGATTCATATTTCGTCAAATGTTTGCTTCCTATTACCAGACAATACAAATGTTCCCGAGATGTCATCATAATTCAAACTTCCCAAATTATTGAAAATAAAGAGTCGTTTTCATCGCGGAAAAAAAATATCTATTGGCCTCCCCTTTTATTACCCTCACGACGATAAATGATCTTTATAATATTTCTTTCCTAGTCATCATAAAACACGGCATTTAATAGTATTTAATCAATTGGCTTTGTATCACCATCGCGTGACAACGTCATGAGAATCAAATAAACTATAAATCATATTTCCCTCACGAACAAGGAAGAATGCCATTAGTTCCGCAGTCACTCTATGGTCTGCACACAATGTAAAATGCAAAAGATTTTGTGGATTTCTTTGCGATCTACTTTAACATTCGTTTGTGACAACAAACAAAAACATTTAAATGACTAGAATCGTTGTCACGAAGAAAAATAGCGAAAGTTTAGAAAATAACGTATTACAGACGTTGAGGCTATATTATTTACTTTGAAAGGGCGTTTTATTGTTTGTTTTAATCTCTACTTAGCTGACGACTGATTAATGTTTGCTGTACTCTTGCGACATGTTGCCGTTGACACATATAAATCATCCACCCCCCATAATTCATCATGATTTTGTTATTATATTGAATCATACTTTGTCCGTCTCTTTGTTTTAGTACTTTAAATTATTATTTCAAAATCCTACCCGAGCGCAACTTCAGAGAATACTTAATATTTCATGTCATATTTTTCTAGGATTCATACAGGGAGCAAGTGAATATACCTGATCGTTATATTAGTACATGTAGGACATTAACTTGCACAAAAATTAGTCGCAATATATACTGTTGTAGAATCCGAAAAACATACGATTTTTTTCCAAGGGGGTTAATATGATTTTCTCCAAGCCCTCAGAAGTGTAATGATCACTAATGACGTCATGATTCGAATTGTTTGGGAATCGAAAATGCTTGTCTAATCACAAATATTTATATGTGACAAATATTTACATGTTTCGAACTGTCTGAAATTTGTGTTTGCCTGCAATCAATTTAGGCGTCACGAAGAAAATGAAATGTTCGTCATATGTTTTGTTCCCGGTTGCTTGGGAAAGTACAGTAATGATCTTATTATTCCGTCATTAACAACTGACATCACTTCAAATTGGTAATTAAAAAGGTAACAATGATTTGAAGGGGCGTCGCCTGAAACAAGTAAAGTCTTGCCAAGGTTTGGGAATGCCGGATTTGTTGTCCCTCGCTTGTTTAAATATAACGCACAGAATACAGGGCTCTCCTGACTTGGGGGAACTAATGCTGAAGCTTCAATAGATTCATGGCCTGATTAATGTTATAGTAAAGTAATTGCGTTGATTTATTTCCACAGAGCAGGCCCATAATGTATGAGTAAACAAAGTGGAACGATGATTACCATACAGAGTTTTTGTCTCCTCTTTTGCGCTAGGGGTGCGGGATCGAATTTCAAAATCTCAGGGGTGCCGGGATATAAAAATGAACTGCTTTAAACAAAACAACCACGTGCACAACCAGATCCCATCAGTGAATATCTCTATTACGAATTTGTCAAAGGAGGCAAGTGCTCATCATCCCCTTACTATGTTAATCTTTCACTGCTCACGCCCCAACCACCACCACCACCACCACCGGCACACCATGGCTATTTCGTCGAGAATTTATATATATTTCGTCAAATGTTCCCGAGATGTCGTCATAATTCAAACTTCTCAAATCATTGAAAATAGTCGTTTCCATCGCGGACAAACAATATCTATTGGCGTCCCCTTTTATTACTCTCACGAAGATAAATGATCTTTATAATATTTCTTTTCTAGTCATCATAAAACACGGCATTTAATAGTATTTAATCAATTGGCCTTTGTTTCAACATCGCGTGACAAAGTCATGAGAATCAAATAAACTATAAATCAAATTTCCCTCACGAACAAGGAAGAATATCATTAGTTCCGTATTCACTCTACTGTCTGCATACGATTAAATGCAGAAGGTTTTGTGGATTTCTTTGTGATCTACTTTAACACTCGTTTGTGACAGAGGACTGATTAATGTTTACTATACGCTTACGACATGTTTGCCTTCGATAGCTTCAAATAAGATGAAAGAACCATTGCGTAATGTGTGAAGGTTTCACCTTTCAATGAACTTTTACTAGTATTCAAATCAATTGATCTTCGTTTTACCATCGCGTGACAAAGTTATGAGAATGGAGTAAACCCTAAATTTACGGTCTGCACACAATGTAAAATGCAAAACATTTTTCACGATCTACTTTAACACTCGTTTGTGACAACAACAACAAAACATTTAAATGACTAGAATCATCGGTGCAGTTTCTAAAACTAAAGCTAAAACTAAAACTAAAACCAAAACCAGAACCAAAACTAAAACTAAAACGTATTTCCACAGAGCAAAGTGGAACGATGATTACCATCGAGAGTTTTTTTTTCTCTCTTCTTTGCGCTAGGGGTGCGGGATGGAATTTCAAAATCTCGGGGGTGGCGGGATAAAAAAAAAAGGTTAAGAAAGAGTGCTTTAAACAGAACGGCGACAAAATATGATCTACCAAACCAGGCTTTTTCCTAGTCAGCATAAAATATGTTATCAAATAAGATTGAAAATTATCATTGCGTCACATGTGTCAAGGTTCACCTTCAAATGAATTTTTAATAATATTTAATCAATTGCCCGTTGTTTAATTGTCGCGTGGCAGAGTCATAAATATTACCCTCTGGAGGCTATATATACGCCTTTTGCACGCAATTAAATCAACTATAAATCAATTTTACCCCACGAACAAACAAGAACATTAGTTCCTCAGCCCCTCTACAGCAAGCACACAATGCGTTTGTTTGCATATAAATCTGTCAGGGGACAAAACATCAATAAACCGGAAATTTTAGAATACACTAGTCGTAATGTCCCGTGGTTGCCGGATCAATGGTAGTCAACCTGTATATAACTTCTACCAATCATCATTCATAACAGTCATCATTTAATCATAATTCAGAATACATTATGCTTTCCTAAACACACCCGAACCTAATTCAACGAGAGATGTTGTTTTATGTTTCCAATAAAAGTTAATTTAAGGAGAGATGGGTAAACTGCCAAATGAACGTAAATATTTGGAGAACCAGGAACGAAACCCGTTATCTGACCCCGCAAAAGGAGACAGAAAAATAAAAAGAAAATGAACGAATGAAAAACAATATTACCTTACGAGCATTTGTCCCTAGCAAAACCCTACTCTTTAAATAAATGAAATTTGAGTAAGTTAAAAGATTCCGACGGATAAAATTTAAGGCCAAGAATAACGTATTATTTAAACATTCTACCCAAATGGTAACAATCATTTCCAACTATCACTGTACAAAATGACGGCAATGCATTTCTCCACGCGGTAGTGAGGAGAAATACCAGTACTTGTTTAGGAATGTTATATTTTTTAGATAAATGGGAAATAATATTGGAAAATTAGGATTCCATTCCCAAGAATATGATAGCGATTGTCAACTCTCTTGCCAATTTCGAAATGTCAGAAATATAATTAGCACATAATTTACAACCTTTACAATATGACGAATAAAACAATTTCAGACACTGAATACTAATTTAATCAACCTAACGTCTTTCGTGGCTTCAGTTGAATACTTGATAAATGTTGAAAATCAATTGGTTATATAGCTGCAGGAAGTTGACATCCCCTCATATATCTATTTCTCTCGTTCTTTCTCTCTCTGTAACAACCATACATGCATACCGTTCCCTCTTCTTCTTCTCGTACATCCATATTATAACTTCTACTGGTCCACAAATCTCTTCTCTATATATCAAACAATCTCAATTTCTGTCTACTTCTCCTTCCGAATCATTTTGCTTGTTGACCGTTTTGTATTAAGATTTCACCTTGTAGAGGCTTCAGTAGCATTTGAACAATTGATCCTCGTTGCATTATCAAGTCATGAGAATGGAGTGAACTATAAACCAAGTTTCCTGACGCCGTTCACTCCCAGAAATAAACAAGATAATATATTACGCAAGCTAATATGTACTTTACCGCAGTGAGTACACATATCACACGTTTTTGCAGATTCATTGCAAATATACTTACTATTATTTGGCGCAACAAAATTATCAAGGATTCATTTTGAGCAAAACTAGTGCATAATAAAGCATAAAATGGTGATGAGGTACAAAAAAGTATATTCAGTATTTGATGTTCAGGTGATCTTTTATTCAAACTGTTCAATTTAATTTTTTTCAATTTTTCAATTTATTAATTTTTTTCGTCAAATTTTATATAATATATTATTCATAATATAATTTAGTTTTATAATTCCAATATAGCTACCCGTGATCAGGATACTGGGGAATACTTTCTGTATATATCACAGAAAAGTGTGTAAGAATGAACATGAGGAATTATGGGGATTGTAGGTTTGTTACGATTATTGATAATATATTTGATTAATTTAATTGATTAATATACATAATATTAGGTTTAAGGATCGTGGTGTATCCTCCACTGTGTTAATATTGGCAATTTTATTGTTTGATTTTTAATCTTTGCGATATCAAGTCCCTACTCCTAATTTTTATTCAAGAGTTAGATCCCACGCCAAGTAATTTTAATATCATAATATTCGTTAGGTATCAGGCTGTACCTCATCATTCTTTACACTATTCGTTATTCATTACATTTTCCATATTTGAAGGTCGTTCACATGTCAACCTATTTGTTTTCTTGCAATATTTGTTCAAAGAGTCATGTGTCAGGTTGTGCCCAATCCTGCCTGTCACTAGTTTGTTGATCCCGCAGATCTTACTTTGAGAATTCTGACTCAAATAAGCTTAATCAGCGCAATTCGACTATATGTAAATATGAATTCAATCGACATTCGAAATTAAAGAATCCAATGAATATTATCGCGTGCCTTATCGCGCACAGACCGTTGAATAAACTAAAAGCCAGACTCTTCAGCGACCTTTGCTCGGTGAATAAATACAAACGTCGTAAAGTTATTCTTCAATAAATATATATGTCCTTGTCAAAGCCTGTATCCAGCACGGAATTTAAATTGTTTTCGATTGAAAACTATTAGGTCGTTGACCCAGCAATGATCGCATTTGCTCCAGGGAAGTGAATTTTCAAATATAAACAATCGAAGTGTTGAGTAGTTTAGTAAGTTTCACATGACAACGATGCTAGAAATTACAAAAAATCACGACAGCTCACGAAATGCCTTGGACTAGAACAGGGCGGTCCAACTACGGGCCCTCGCGCCACTTGTGGCCTTTCATGTGATTTTTAATGGCCCTTCAGCGCTCATAATGATATACTACAGTAGAAAAACATAAGCCAATGCGACTGATTTAAACATCTTGAAGCTAAAAACATCTGAAAATCTGAAACCAGAAATGAAACACCAGACTACGCGCTCGTCTTCGACCTGCCAGTACCAACATAGAAACCCATATTGAGACTCTGGTAGAAAAGCCTCGAGCCCAGACATGCGATTAGCAAACAAGGATATAACCAACATTATGAATGAATAAAATAAAATCCCCTGAAACTAATTATTCCAATAACAGTATTGGTTGAAAAATGACACCAAGCATGATTATAGAAAAATATCAAAGTAAGATACAAAATTTTGTTTTCATTTGT
>JAUELA010129211.1:0-15395 GCA_031471845.1 Boltenia villosa | reverse complement strand
TTTGGCAGCAATAAATTGCCGCTTGTCAATTGTTACAGGTCCTGACATCACAAATACTGTTTCGGCAAAAATATGTGGAGACTGAGCTAACAATTCTTGACAGAAACAATTTATATAGGGTGATTGAATCGTGAATTTAATATTAAATAAATAAATATATCAACTTTACCTTTGTTTTCATCTTTTTCATCCGTTGCAGTTTTCAACTTGCTTCGTTCTTAGTCACGTTTATATTTATCAGCTTTTCGTTTGCCCCTTGTCCTCTAAAATATAGCTCTTAGCTATATTTAGTTACATTTTTTAATTATTTTAAAGTCGAAAATCAATAAAACTTATCTTTATTCTGGGCTAAATATATGATATTTTGATACACCTGAATTGGCTATGCAATAGCGTTTCTTCTGTCCTCTACTTTACAACTGAATTGTACCCATATGTAGAACTTGGAGAAAAACGATCTCCTTTTTGTATTTTGCTGATACGGGACAGGCGTGCTTTCAAAAATGCGATTATTCAATTTAGTCCGGTAAACAATTCAATTTAATATCGTTCACACGTGAAGGAGTTTTATCAAATAAAAAAATTACTAAGTGGCATAAAAATATTGATAGGTACTTCTATAATCCAAATGCTATCTTTGATCTAGTGAGTTGTGTCGTTTATATGAGAGACGAGGTTGTTCTACATAAACATGTATCGTAATAATTCATCATCTCTTTATTGAACTTGACCTGAATTTTTTCCCTCTGAAATGATTGATTGCCCCCCCTGGAATAACCAAATAAAAAAATCTCTTGAGGGCGGCGTGAAAGTCAATATTGGACAAGAGCTTTTTCCATGTGATGCATTCCTGTCAACTCACACCCTTTACCTGTATTTTATACGGTTTTTGTCTCTTTTTAGTCTTATAAACACTTCGAGTTTTCTGAACTATCCATAAAAATCGAACCCGACATTTTCATTCAAAATTCTTTCATTTACAGCGCTTATTTTAGTCCATATTGCATTCTGGAAGTCTTTGGTTGCCACCGATCTCATATGTTATATGAATCATATTTTCAATATGGGTTTTATGGCCTTTATACGCTTTTTGTTTGTCCTGAATGCGTTTTTTTTTTCTTTCAGAGGTTGACAGGTTTTTCATATCATGCATAAAGAGCGACATGATATCTCATTTTCTTTAGATTTCATCTCCATTCTTCCTTTTTTATCACCACAGGAGAACGACTTTCACATAAGCGTGGTGATACCAATATAAGGAACAATAAAACACTGTAAATTCCGAAATATGTGGTGAAATTATGGATTTTTTTTCTATTGTAGGATTCTATTCACATTTTTATACATCTTGAGGGATTTTGGGGTAAAAAAGTGAAAACCTTGATTAATAAATGGCAGAACAATATAAACATGGAACTTTTTTGAAATCTAGCTTCTGTACTTTACTTTGCAACTGAGTTTATAACTGAATTGTGCCAATATGTTGAACTTCTCTTCCAGGTAATATAGAGAAAAACGATCACCTTTTTGTATTTTGCTGAAACGAGGCAGGCATGCTTTCAAAAAGGCGATCATTCAATTTCATATAAAGTGCTTAATCACTTTCATCCGGTAAAAAATTCAATTGAATATAATTCACACGTGAAGGTGTTTTATCCAATACAAAAAGTTATTAAGTGGCATAAGGAAAATATTGATAAGAATATCTATAATCTGTAGTCTATAGAAGCTTTGGGTTATGAGATGAAAAATGCCATCTTTGATCGAGTGAATGACGTCGTTTATATGAGAGACGAGGTTGTTCTACATAAACATGTATCGTAATAATTCATCATCTCTTTATTGAACTTGACCTGAATTTTTTCCCTCTGAAATGATTGATTGCCCCCCCTGGAATAACCAAATAAAAAAATCTCTTGAGGGCGGCGTGAAAGTCAATATTGGACAAGAGCTTTTTCCATGTGATGCATTCCTGTCAACTCACACCCTTTACCTGTATTTTATACGGTTTTTGTCTCTTTTTAGTCTTATAAACACTTCGAGTTTTCTGAACTATCCATAAAAATCGAACCCGACATTTTCATTCAAAATTCTTTCATTTACAGCGCTTATTTTAGTCCATATTGCATTATAGAAGTCTTTGGTTGCCATCGATCTCATATGTTATATGAATCATATTTTCAATATGGTTTTTATGACCTTTATACGCTTTTTGTTTGTCCTGAATGCGTTTTTTTTACTTTCAGAGGTTGACAGGATTTTTCATAGCATGCATAAAGAGCGACATGATAGCCCATTTCCTTTTGGATTTCATCTCCATTCTTCCTTTTTCATCACCACTGTATTTTATTTGCACTTTCACTATAACTATAATTTAATTGTTTCTGCAATCTCCCTTAACTAAACAATGAGAAAGCAGCTCGACATTGATGACCGTGCGGTCTTTCGCTGCTTCCTCGTCTATACCAAAACTGATTGCACAGTTTATTGATTTTTTGACATTTGAAACCTCAAATATTACTGTGAAATATCTGCCATTTATCAAACCCTTGTTTCTCTTATTTATTTATTTCACTAATTATATATACCGCCTTTTTACTTTGGTACAAATATAAAACAAATCTCTCTCTCTCTCTCTCTCTCTCACTAAATGTTATTCACTCAATATATAATAACCGATAGAGGGTGCCAAGATCTATTTGTGCTCAAAAACAGTAATACGATATGGTATGGTATGGTATGGTACGGTCCATAGGACCATCGATGGAATCGAGTCGTAATCGCTGCCGTCTCACACACACATGCACATACAATCACATCAATTAAATCGAAAAAAAAAATATATATGGTTACAGTTTTGGAGTTACTTTAGACAGCGACTTACTTATGGGTAATATTTTTGCGTTGCCAATGGTTTTTAAATGTACGTTTGATTGGATATAAATTCATATTATACCTTCAATACACAATTCTCTGTGTTCTTAGAAAACAACACAAAAACTTTGTAACATGATACCTCACAATTAATCGAAAAATATACATTAAGTGATATAATATAGCTTGGTATATTCCTTAAAATGGGTACGAAGTGCGGTGTGTAAAATAATATAACCAGGGATGAATTTCAATCAATGATTATGTTACTTGCCATTAATATCTCTCTGTGAATGCGAAATTGCAATAAAAACCAATGATTTCAACTCATATTCATTTTATTACAATTATATTTTATAAATCGCGTTCAATCGTTTAGTATAGTCTCCACAAGATGTTCAAATGATTGATGCATCCGTTATATTTGTAGTTGGGAAATTGTTCACCTTTGATGGGACACGGTTTCGCCTCAAATCATATTCTGGTTTCCTCCGGTAAACGAAGCCCGTGAGCTGCCAACAACTCTAACTACATTCGTTCGTAGAAGAATACTACTCATTGTCATATGCATACCACCTCAACCGCTATCCATTATTCAATTTGTTTCAACTGTCGTATATTTCAATATTCAGAATGTCCTAGAAGTGGATAAATAAACCTACTTACTTTGTTGGTTTTTGAGTTGGTAATATCATTTCGAGTTATAAATACGAAGAGACCAATTGGACATTTATCAGCTAATTTTCTTCAATTTATCAACTATATTCATGAAGAAGAAAAACATGGCGAATGATGACTGTTAGTATTCATTGAAAGACTAATATAACGATCATGACTTAATATAAAATATTATGCATGAACAGAATGTGTATTGTGTTCATTTTAACACTGTTATATTTATTTAGATTTAGGGAAATGAAAATAAATACTAAAAAAATCAGATTGAGGGAAATAACAACTGTCTGAAGGAAATAGTTTGAATTCCTTATGATATAGCGGAACGACATACTCATATCCGGAATTTTGTACATGAAAATTTTAGAAATATTTATGGAATTTAAGTAGACTGATGCTGTTATGTATTGACTAAATAGGAAAACAATAAATATGCACGGTGTGCTTCAAATCATGTTGATATTATTTCCTTCGACATCCAGCGGTGGTTGACTCATAGAGAAATGACTAGTTCTGCCTCACTTTCACTTCAATTTAGGTCCTCGCACTCCTGGTACAGTTGCATGGAAACATTGAATGCATTTATATCCGCTATGCACTTGGAACGTTGGGCCCCAATGTGGCGGAATATATTAATGTGAAAAGATTTCTTGCATTTTTACCCTATATTGTTATGTATACGGGGGTGTCAAAATATTACAAAAATAGCAATTATTTATTGCCTCATTCCCACGGTTTCAAGGAAGATAGGAAAATAGGATGTAGTAAATATCACTAGTGCTCAGTGCATGGACGAAGAAATTCCATCAAGAAAGATTGAACGAATTTAAAAAATTAAACGCTATAACATTTCCAATTGGACTCTATCCAAACTAACTTTGACCTAGCCCGAATAATTGAATATTTTATTATTATTTCACGGCGGATGACATATTGTTTGCTTTCTCTGGTTGTTGATGCTATTTTTGCACGCAAGATTGATACTGCTTCAGGAAACATAAACTCCACAAACTTTCTAATGTCATTCATTCAATTCATTGTTGTATATTTTAACCATTTTTTTGTATAGTTTTGTTCCCGAAAGTCCAGAATTTTCACGGCTGCATTTTAAGCTTGATTGTTATCGTTTGATTCGAATTGAGAACGTACAAACTGTCCAAATTCCTCAAGCAGCTAGTTTGAACCTGGTGTAGAATTACAATGCAATTATTGGTTTATGAATTACTCTGTGAACTTTACAAAAAACCTCTGACCCACATGTAAGCTACATGTATGGCCTAGGTTCGTGATAATACCCAAAACATAGGGCTCAAAATTATTTTCATTTCTAGTCTCACCCCACTTTTGCTCAATATCAATATTGCTAATAATCAATCCTTCGGATATAGGATTTTTTCTTCTGGATTACTTTGGCAGCTCTGGTTTGAAGAATGCTAATCCAAACGAAAGAATTGAGTTTGATTTTTAGTGTTGATACTTTCAAGAGTTAGTCAAACATCACATTTCAATAAATAAATTGGGTCATGTCTAGTTAACACATGCTTTACGTCACAACTTATGGTCAGTGGAAGGGTGACTGAGCTAACAATTCTTGACAGAAACAATTTATATATGGTGATTGAATAGTGAATTTAATAATAAATAAATAAATATATCAACTTTATCTTTGTCTTCATCTTTTTCACCCGTTGCAGTTTCCAACTTGCTTCGTTTTTAGTCACGTTTATACTTATCAGCTTTTCGTTTGCCCATCTTCCTCTAAAATATAGAGCTCTTAGCTATAATTAGTTACATTTTTTATTCATCTTAACAAGTCGAAAATTAATAAAAATTATTTTATATTCTGGGCTAAATATATAATATATTTTGCTATGCAATAGCGTTTCTTCTGTACTTTACTTTGCGACAGAGTTTACAACTGAATTACGCCCGTATGTTGAACTTCTCTTCCAGGTAATATAGAGAAAAACAATCACCTTTTTGTATTTAAAAGTACGGTGCAGGCGTGCTTTCCAAAAGGCGATCATTCAATTTCCTCCGATAAAAATTCAATTGAATATTATTCACACGCGAAGGTGTTTTATCCAATACAAAAAGTTACTAAGTGGCATAAAGAAAATATTGATTAGAATATCTATAATCCATAGTCTATAGAAGTCTTGGGTTATGAGATGAAAAATACCATCTTTGATCGAGTGAGTGGCGTCGTATATATGAGAGACGAGGTTGTTCTGCATAAATGTGTATCGTAATAATTCTTCATCTCTTTATGGAACTTGACCTGAATATTTCTCCCCTGAAATGATTGATTGCCGTCCTGGAATAACCAAATAAAAGAGAGCTTTCGAACATATTAAGCACAAACAGCCCTTTTCAGAACTAAGCAGAAACTTACTTTAAAGTTTAAACATGTGTTAGGCCTCAATAAAAATGGGTGAAAGGGTGTTTGATGAGCGCTATTTCGCTGATTTGAAGACAAATACACGAATCATATAGCGGGTGTTGTATCGTTTCATGTGTTGAATTCAATCACGTGACATTGTTCGTTTCCACTTCTAATTGAATTCGCGGCTAAACCACACAATATATTATATTGCACTGCACGGTATTCACTTCATTAAAAAGAGAGCCATTCCTGTAGTTTGCGATAGTCCGTGAATCATTGGGCGTGGTATATTGCACAGCTATCAGAAACTTGTCATTTCCTACCAGTGTTCATCACAAACAGCTTTTTCCATGTGACGCATACCTGTCAACTCACACGTTTTACCTGTATTTTAGACGTTTTTGTACCTTTTCAGTCTTATAAACACTTCAAGTTTGCTGAACTATCGATAAAAAATCGAACCCAACGTTTTTCATTCAAAATTCGTTCATTTACAGCGCTTATTTTAGTCCATATTGCATTCTATAAGTCTTTGGTTGCCACCGATCTCATATGTAATATGAATCATATATTTTAATATGATTTTTATAGTCTTTATACGCTTTTTGTTTGTCCTGAATGCGTTTTATTCCTTCAGAGGTTAACAGGTTTTTCACTAAATGTTATTCACTTAATATACAAAAACCGCTAGAGGGTACCAAGATCTATTTGTGTGCTATTCTGTAGTTACATTAGACAGCGACTTATTTATTGGGTAATATTTTTGCGTTGTCAATGTTTTTAAATGTACCTTTGATTGGATATAAATTCATATCATACCTCAATTCTCTGTGTTCGTAGAAAACAAAAAGAAAACCTTCTAATATGAGACTTCACAGTGAATTGAAAAATATATATTTAGTGATGTAATATAGCTTGGTATATTCATTAAAATGGGTGCTATGTGCGGTGTGTAAAATAATATAACCAGGGATGAAGAATTTCAATCAATAATAATGCTACCTGCCATTAATATCTCTCTGTGAATGCGAAATTACAATAAAAAATCAACGATTTCTTTTTAATACAATTATATTTTATAAATCGTGTTCAATCGTTTAGTATAGTCTCCACAAGATGTTCAAATGATTGATGCATCCGTTAAATCTGTAGTTGGGAGATTTTTCACCTTTGATGGGACACGGTTTCGCCTCAAATCATATTCTGGTTTCCTTCGGTATAGGAAGCCCGTGAGCTGCCAACAACTCTAACTACATTCGTTCGTAGAAGAATACTACTCATTGTCATCTGCATACCACCTCAACCTCTATCCATTCATTATTCAATTTGTTTCAACTGTCGTATATTTCAATATTCAGAATGTCCTAGAAGTGGTTAAATAACCTACTTACTTTGTTGGTTTTTGAGTTGGTAATAATATTTCGAGATTTCCTCTAAATTGTGTCTTGTAGGATTCCAGAATTCTGCAATATCACAACTGCATTTATCAATTATAAATACGAAGAGACCAAGTGGACATTTATCAGCTATTTTTTTCATTTTATGAACTATATTCATGAAGAAGAAAAACATGGCAAATGATCACGGTTAGTATTCAATGAAAGACTGAAATAACGATTATGACTTTATATAGTTAGTATATTATGTATAAACAGAATGTGTATTGTGTTCATTTTAACACTGTTATATATTGAGGGAAATAAAAATAAATGATAAAACTAGACTGAGGGGAAATAACAACTGTCTGAAGGAAATAGTTTGAATTCCTTATGATATAGCGGAACGACATACTCATATTCGGATTTTGTACATGAAAATTTTATAAATATTTATGGAATTTATGTAGACTGCTTGTATGTATTGACGAAATATGAAAACAACAAATATGCACCATGTGTCTCAAACCATGTTGATATTATTTCCCTCGATTCCTACGGTGGTTGACTCATAGAGAAATGACTACAAGTTCTGCCTCACTTTCACTTCAATTTAGGTACTCGTACTCCTGGTACAGTTGCATGGAAACATTGAATACATTTATATCTGCCATGCACTTGGAACGTTGGGTCCCAATGTTACGGAATATATTAATGTGAAAAGATTTCTTGCATTTTACCCTATATTGTTATGCATACGAGGGTGTCAAAATATGAAAAAATAAGCAATTCTTCTTTACCTCATGCCAACCATTTCAAGGAATATAGGAAAATAGGTGAATATCACTACTCAGTGCATGGACGAAGATATTCCAATTACATCAAGAAAGCTTGAACGAATTGAAAAAATTAAAGGCTATAACATTTCAAACTGGACTCGATCCAAATGAACTTTGACCTTGCCCGAATAATTGAATATTTTATTATTATTTCACGGCGGATGACATATTTTTTGCTTTATCTGGTTGTTGATGCTATTTTTGCACGCAAGATTGATACTGCTTCAGGAAACATAAACTCCACAAACTTTCTGATGTCATTCATTCAATTCATTGTTGTATAATTTCACCATTTTTTTTGTATAGTTTTGTTCCTGAAAGTCCAGAATTTTCACGACTGCATTTTAAGCTTGATTGTTATCGTTTGATTCGAATTGAGAACGTACAAACTGTCCAAATTCCTCAAGCACCTAGTTTGAACCTGGTGTAGAATTACAATGCAATTATTGGTTTATGGATTACTCTGTGAACTTTACAAAAAACCTCTGACCCGCATGTAAGCTACATGTATGGCCATGGTTCGTAATAATACCCAAAACACAGGGCTCAAAATTATTTTCATTTCTAGTCTCACCCCTATCAATATTGCTAATAATCAATCCTTCGGATATAGGATTTTTTCTTCTGGATTACTTTGGCAGCTCTTGTTTGAAGAATGCTAATCCAAACGAAATTGAGTTTGATTTTTAGTCAAACGTCATATTTCAATAAATAAATTGGGTCTTGTCTACTTAACACATGCTTTACGTCACAACTTATGGCCAGTGGGAGGGTGATTCATCTATAATTATTTTGCTACCCTATGATTCTATATTGATTTATCTGAGTTGAGGAATTTTTGTAGTAATCAATTCTTGGTGATGTGTTTGTCTATGAAGCTGACAAACATCAATTTAAGGCGTTCAAGCAGAATCAAAGAAGAAAAATATTAATTGCATTTTTAGGAGAAATTCGGAAACAATTTCTTACATTAGCGAATGATTCATGAATTGACTTTCGTTTGTTGATGACTCGATTGTTTTTTCCTCTTCCACCTATCCATCACCTTTAGCGTGAAAATGTTAGTGCCGCCATTGGAAATTGTAAACAATGCTAGAGAGCTTCAGTCCATCACGCATACCTAGAACTAAAATAAAGGACGAAACTCAAACTAGGAACAGACCGTCAGACATTTTAACAACCGCATCATCCAATTAAACCATAAAACCACTTTCACAACAATACAAAACAAACATCAAAACTTCCCCGTCCAGTCACGTCGCGGGGTGAAGTATAGCCCCCGCTGCTTTATGGGTCCAGTAAAAGAATTTTGTCAAAAGGCGGTTCTTTTTAAGTAGCTTACCCCAGTTTTATGTCAATGACCCCTGCTGTAAAGTTCAGGGAACATCGATACATTCGAGCGACTGTTCCCGCACTCGTTCCGCAGCATTACATCTGAATATTTTCGCTTTCTGTTTCGTGCTGGTTTAGTATCAACAAAGAGAACATCCCGTTCCATTTCGTAAAACCTTATTATGCTTTCAGCTGCTTGCAAAGGTTTAATTAAGAATACAAAAATCTGACCAGAAACTTGGCGAATCGACAAACCTGACTTGCTCTGTACTAACTCTTAATCCGATTTCCTCATCCCAACACATGATTCCTTTGATTCGGTTTTAGATTTAGGCAAGAAATATTTGTCTGAAAGAAATATTACGTTGGATTTATTACGGAATAAATAGCTAAATACAATAATTGAGGGTAATATCAGTAGGATCTAGCAGTGTCATTTGTTCCACATTCCACCTTATTTTGCATATTTCCTATTTTAAGGAAGTCTACACATCTATCATTGTTGAAATGGGATGTACAACAATTCTTTTACATGAATTAGTCTATGTTTTGTGAAGTTTAATCATATGAATTCATACAAAGATATCCATGGTAGTTCGGGTTTTACGAGGTCCTACTTTCATTTATTCCCCGTTAATTGAACGCCATGCTTAACACGAGGGTGGTCCAACTACGGGCCCGCGGGACATCGAATCGACAAACCTCACTTGCTCTGTACCAACCCTTGACGTCAATCACAATTTATCTCTCACCAGACTGATTTGGGAAAGTTATGGTGATTATTTCGAGCTTGTAAGTAACACTGTGGTAGCGATAATACTCCAAGAGTTCCGATAGATCTCAAGAATAACTTATTACCACTGGTGTCTAAAAGAGCTAATTTGATTATACCTAAGCCTTGTCTTTCGACGTACTTCCGTTTATTTTGACGTAATTGCGCAATTGTGAATATATGCATTGACAAGGATACAATATATATTCTTTTAGTCACAGTTGCATTTCACAGACGATAGAGACGTTAGTCATTCATCAATGAATTAGTGGTTGGCATGGAATTATTTGAAGCGTAATGTCAGGGCATTTCCACTATCTTTGACATCTGTGAGCGAATAATGCATGCATCAACTATACTGATGATGCCCTCTTGTGGTTTGTAATTGGTAAGAATTGGTGACATACAAGCTATTATTGCACTTAGTGGTCGACCAAGACATTGGAGGCTGAAAGCAAGACCATGTAGGGCGGTCTTTAACTCAATGGTATCATGGCCATGTGTGGTACCCTAAGCGCAAAGCTGGAAGCTGTACTCGAGGGAAGGAAGTCGATGAGTGGTTAGACTCAAAATGACAGTGGATGTATGAGCACATCAATAATTTGAACACAATCAGAATTTCCAGATATCTGAGCCCCTTATGAACGAATTCCAATAATTTTGGCGTGATTAGAAGATTTTTTAAAGTATCAAGCACATCACGCAATATTTCTTCACGACCCTTGAGGATATATTTCACCAAAATAATATACTATGTAGTGTTAGGAAATCTCAGATTTCTAAAAATCGATTAGTTCGTGATGATACTATCAGCCTTAACGCTTGATTTCAAATAAGTTTTGAAAATGAAACTATTATTACGAAAGCCAGAGCGGGGCTGCATGTATGCCTCAATTAGCGCCACCTTCGTTCGTGAAGTTATTCACTAGATATACGTCCATAACAGCTCTGTGCAATGAACTTAAAAGCCTATATATACGAAATCAGCGCGCGAATTTTGCTTGTTCCATTATAATTCTCGATCTTACCGTTTTCGAGGCGAAATTTTCTCGCTTGAAATTCTTCGCCCAGAGATTTTGAAATCACCGACTTGAGTGTATGTTAACAAGTGTGAACATAAATCTCATGTAGTCACTTCGCATTGTTGTAAACTGAGCTTCAGGCTTAAAAGAGTTCACAATTTTTGATAAAAGAATCAAATTCATGCATTCTAATTCTTATCGCGGAATTTAAGACTGTGAACATTAACTTAAGAATAATGGAATTCACAATCAAAGAATCAAATTCCAACTTTCATCGATGATTTGAAAGCAATATTACCTCAAGAATGCTTTGTACAATTTGGTAAGAAAGGCCCCCATTGATGTAAGCTTTTGAAACTGTCGCTTCGAGGTGTTGTGGATCTCATGGGATGAAGATGATATCCTTATACTTGGAGTGCGAGTCCAGGCGCTTCTCTAATTGCATCAAAAGAAAACATATCTGAGATATACTGGAAGAAAGATATCAAGGAGGCATCTGCAGCAACAGCTGATGAAACTGGAGAATGTATATAACTCACTTTGAATATATAAATCAAATCTTTAAATTGTTTTAATTGTTGTATTTTTCATTCGATTTCTTCTATAAACAGGAATCTGAAACCTGGCCTTGTGAGGAAATATCCTGTTTCCTTGTTTGTTTATAAACTACACTTTTTTCGAATTGAGCTAAATATTTGATACGAACAGAAACTAATCAGATGTGGGTAAATTTCAAAGATTCACCACCTTTAAAATACTTTTTGTTGTTGTTGTAATGACAGTACGAAATAAAAACAATATAACACCCAACAATTTATTCGTGGAAAACCACTAGAGGCTTCCACAATAGCGGGAGCTTTGTTTTTAGCTCGTTAGTTCTTCCTTCAATCAAGATCATTTAATAAGATGCACCATTCATTCACCAAACTATTTCTGGGAAGGAGGAGGTTAAATATTGTATTTAGATGACTGATTCAAATCGTCAGCTGGAGTTAAATAACGTTCCAAAATACACAACAACTCCACACCCTTCCAACTCTTGTGTTTTCCTTGTCTTTAAATGGAAATGGTTTCATTTTCTTTTAATTCATTTAAATTATGCTCATATGCAGAATTAAGATCACTCCAGTGCTGTCAGTTTGTCACAAAGGTAAGTAAGAAGAAATTTAACGGATTTCTCATCAGCAGATATACCACTCAGACTGAGCAGCTGCGTCTCGTGCAAAAGGTAGGCAAACCCATGTATACCGTACTTCGCTATACTATTACCATTTGGATACAGTCCACGATATCAATCTATTACGCATTCAACCATTCAGTTGAAATGAATCGGTCCAGTTTTGGCACTTAATGAGATTTCCCTTATCCCCATCTTTTGGTACATAAATGATTTGATGAATCTATTTTACAAAGAAGATAATTTGAAAATATCAATGAGTGAATCAACTACGAGAGACTCGTATTATTGTACATTTTCTTCTGGTTGCATTAGCATATAATTTATATTAGCCCGGAGTTAGTAAATATATAAAATCAAAATAAAAGGTCACACAGAAACATATTGTAAAGTGACATGATATATTTGATTGTCTTGTTGAAGTATCGAATGATATGTTGATTGCAATTTACCATCCTGGATGTTCGAAATCGAAGTTGAAAGATTTTAAAGAAAATATTTAATTGATTTGTTCGGTGTGATTAATTTTTTTTTCTGTTAAAAAATAAAACATGTGCGAACATTGCACTTAATAGAAGTCCAACAATGAATATAAAATCAACGAAATTAACAGATACGATATCAATAAATGACATTTTTCAATTTTGAAAATGAATTTGTAATAATGCAAGTCGACGACACATTCTATGCTTCATTTCCTCTCATCACATATCGACTAAGTGAGTCTCTGGCACGCTTGTTGATGACACAGAGCTGTGATTATTTATAGATGAAATTCCCAATAGATTAACATCGTCCCATTCCTTCTTGTAAACGTTTCAAGATCTTGAACATATATCAAATTACAACTTGTCTCGTGGTATGTCTTGAGAGAGTTCCAAATGGAAAGCAGGAATTTCGATTCTTCGCAATTAATATATTCAGAAAATAAATATATAGAAATCTCAGAAACTTACATGCATACGAGGATCATTTTAGGATTTCCGCCAAGTAAATGAGCGAAAAGTAGAAATCTCGCCAGAGAATTATAAATATATTCATTCACACGGAAAGAGTATGGTCCAGCTCAGATCATTAGTAGATGCATATTATTTGAATATATGAAGTAATAATGTGTCATACACAATAAAATATGTTCAAACTTAATTCATTAAACTTTGTATAATTTGAGTGAAAACGCAAATGAAAGATGTACTTCAAATCTAAGTTTGGTGATGTTCTTATTTAATTCAGTTTTCATCCAAATCTTTCTTGTTAAATGTATGTATTTGTACTACTTTGCTCCACCGCTCTTCTCCCGAGTTGAACTTGGACGGTAAATCTTGGATTTTTGAAAGTTTCATGCTGATTCCGCCCTATAAGCTACCAGATCGGGTAACACCCGTCTCCTGGGTGTTCAAGTTGATAATATTTTTCTGAGCATGTCATGAACAATGAAAAAATAAAGAACAAAAGTCAGAAAATAGCTTTAAAGCAAGCTAAATGTTGTTGTTTGTTTTGATAGGTTTGTGAATGGTTATTTAAATAATGATTACTTAAGAAAGTTAATCCATCAAAAGAGTCCACGAATGAGGATATGACGGACCAGAGAAAGCTGCTGCTGAATATAGGTATTTTATGTTTATTATTATATCCTTTAACTGTTAATTTTGTGAATTTATTTATATTTTTAATGAAAAAAATCCTATTTGCGCAGCAGTCTGAAACGAACGGTGATTAAACATAGTCGAACCCTTTAAAGCATTCTTTTAGGGTTAAAATACATGCTTGACCGGTTGCAGTGGGGAAGTGTAAACATATTGGATGAGTATTTTTCGGGCGGTTGTTCAGATTTTAATTTGGCGGAACGAGTTCTAACCATTTGGCAATTAAATGTACTGGGATGGAGTCTCTCACTCGCTTCTGTCAAATAGTACAACATTGTTGATATTAATTACTCTAAATTCCATTACGATACATGTTAAAAAGTGGAGTGTATCATCTAGGTTAGTGACAGTGACGTATAATCGATCAAGCGAGGACAGAAATGCCACGAGGATTACCGGATGTGACAGGGATGGTGGATGACGTTTCATCTTTGTATATCGACCTATTATAAATATACATGGACCATATAGCTTCGCACATTAATATATTATGACATAGACCGTCCGATATTTGTCAAATTTGCATGCTACGTTGCCCCCTAAAATAGTATTCTAATGTTCATTTTCGGTCATTTCGCACTTTTGGTGACGAAAAATATTTTTGTTGATATGAGATTTTCAAACCCGTATGGTGAACAGGAAGGAATCGATTTTTCCTTTCGGGTTTCATGACAAAGGTTACGTGAACGCGACATTGATTATTCACGCTTTACGTAAGGCATATTAACCCTGACACTTGATTATTTTGAGTCCCTGACGCACGTGTAGGTAACTAAAAATAGACTAGCAGAGATGTCCTTTGTTTCGTCTTGCTGGCATTTCAAACTAGAATTTTTCAGTTCATATTAAGGTCGGGATTCCATTTTATTATCTTTAACCTCAAAGAGTGGCGTTATTTCCGTTGCATTTTTAATTCAGTAGCAGTTTAAGTTTTTATATTGCTTTTGGTTCCCACTTGCTTTACTACTCACAATAAATGAAATCACTGAAAAAGCAGGTATCGTTTCATGGTATTCTCTTTTGGGGATGGCCGAAATAAATTGTAAATAAAAATCTATATCCATATTTTACTCTCCAGTTCAGAAAGGATTCACATAACTTTCTGTTTTTGATACTGATGCATAATTTGTATCCATTCTCCCTTTCATGGTTGTTTTGCTTTATGTCAATCAAGCGAGGGAATTGTATTGCATCGAACTGTGGAACGGATGCTACTGCTTTGAGATACTGATATTTACTGTGAGGTTATATAGTTCGACATGCGTCAAGTCTTATTCGTCTCTAGAGATTTTGTTT